>JAQPZY010001641.1:4010000-4170000 GCA_029931535.1 Margaritifera margaritifera
TGATTCAAACTTCTTTGTCCATGTAGAGTTAAAATACATGTGTGTGCTGTTAATTAATGGAGAAAGTTGTCATTATTCAAACTTCTTTGTCCATGTAGAGATAAAATACATGTATGTGCTATTGATTCATGGAGAAAATTGTCAATATTCAAACTTCTTTGTCCATGTAGAGATCAAATACATGTGTGTGCTGTTGATTCTTGGAGAAAATTGTCTTTATTAAAACTTCTTTGTCCATGTAGAGATAAAATACATGTGTGTGCTGTTAATTAATGGAGAAAATTGTCTTTATTAAAACTTCTTTGTCCATGTAGAGATAAAATATATGTGTATGCTGTTAATTTATGGAGAAAATTGTCAAATTTGCAAAGAATCTTTGGACTAATAATTATATCTTTGAAATTAAACTCTTTAAAGGAAATAAACAAATTTGTCATCCTCTCCTGAGCATTCACTACTAAAATATTTTATAGAAAATATTGTTAAAGTTAAAAATAATTTGTAGTTTCATAAAAAAATTTTTGATAATGAATTTGAAAATGATATTTTAGAAATTGTTTCATCTGTCATTTTGTCCAATGTTTAGGGTGAAGCTGGACCACAGGGTGTACCTGGAGCACAGGGAGAATCCGGACTTATGGTATGTATCACACAATTTTCACATGTATCAGATTTTCACAAATATAGAAAAACAATTAAAGTTGAAAAAATATTACTTGTATTAATAACAACAAAGTTATACATTGTACATATAGCAAATGAACAGATTACAAACAAAGTTCTTGTTGTAAAGATTCTGGCTTGATTTACAAAAAAAACAAAAAAAACTTATGATTAGTCATTAGAGTTTACACTAGTACTAGTATTATTGGTCATTCTTGAATATTTAGGCCATTCTGTCAGAAGTATCATTGACCACTCTTGAATATTTAGGCCATTCTTTCAGAAGTACTATTTGTAACAAGATAACTGGGTTGGATTTCTGATTTATAACAGAACATTTTTAATGGTGATACAAATGCAATGTTTATTGATGAATGACTTGAATGGGAAAAAGGGTTATGATTAATATGTGCGTGTATAAGGTCCAAATATTGGACAAATTAACATAATCCGCACGAACCTAATAATGTAACCCAAATATGAATACAAATAAATAAATACACAGTACAAGGACGAAGGTTAATGATTCACAGTAATTTCAGACGACAAAAAGAATGATGTTTTTTTACTCAAATAGTAAAAATGATGTACTTTACTCATAGTGTAAAATGTATACACTCAAATAATGAAAAATGAGGTACTTTATTCAAATAATAAAATGATGAAAACAATGGGATAGATATCACACAAAATATCTTTACAATCACAAAACCCCAAAATTAGCCCACGGCTAAAAGATTACGTGTATGGAGTAACCCAAAACACTCCATCACTAGCACACTTGGCTATCAGTCACACTGGTCAATCAAGCAGTCAGCATTACAGGTAGTCCCCGACCACCATTCAATTCCTTTGTCAATCAAGCGATCAGCGCCCACCAATCGGTCAGCAATGCCCGATCACCTGGTACCCAAGCAACACACTGTTAATTCAGCTCTACGGCTGCTATGGTTAGCTTTACAGCTGCTATGGTCAACTTCTATGGTCAGCTCTACAGCTGGGACCTCGTTGACTCTGATCAGCTGAAAATAAATCTAACACCGTGTATTATGATTGACACGGGCATATACGATAACACGTAATGACGTTATATATGGTAAGTTGTACAAATTACATTATCGGCACAACATTACAAAGCAATAAACAAGTTCAGAAGTGACCCTACCCGTGTCCAATAAGAATCTTATGGTACTAAACGTTTCCTAAAAATGCCACTTTATATTGCTAATATAAAGCTCTTGTTAAGTCACAAACAAGAATAGAAAATATTTACATTGTACTATGCAAGCCGAAGCTATATAGAAAATATACATCAGAAATTAATAAATAATTTACATACCTCTACAGCTGAAGATGTGCAAATCCTTACGTAGACTGCTCACTGACAAGACGTTCCGTAATGTAAAGATTTAGTCTTACGGTGAGGCATTTATACACAGATGATGCAGCACTACATCGTCCCTGCGCTTGATGTATTCGGTTTTTCCCATTGAAAGCACTTCGCAGGTGCGGCATTGGGTGAACCGAACTCACTGTTTCAAAATATTGTACAATATACATAAATCATCCTCGGGTATCGTTGTTACAATGAAAAACGAAACCCGAGTAGATGTATTTAATAAATAAATGGGATTTATACAATTCCTTGACACTATTGATTACTCTTGAATATTTAGGCCATTTTGTCAGAACCATTATTAGTCACTCTTGAATATTTAGGCCATTCTGTCAGAAGTATTATTGATCATTCTTGAATATTTAGGCCAATCTGTCAGAATTATTATTGGTCACTCTTGAATATTTAGGCCCATTGATCACTCTTGAATATTTAGACCATTCTTTCAGAAGTATTATTGATCACTCTTGAATATTTAGGCCATTCTGTCAGAACCATTATTGGTCACTCTTGAATATTTAGGCCATTCTGTCAGAAGTATTTTTGATCATTTTTGAATATTTAGGGCAATCTGTCAGAAGTATTATTGGTCACTCTTGAATATTTAGGCCATTCTGCCAGAAGTATTATTGGTCACTCTTGAATATTTAGGCCATTCTGTCAGAAGTATAATTGGTCATTCTAGAATATTTAGGCCATTGATCACTCTTGAATAGTTAGGCTATTTTTTCATAACCTTGATAAGATCTTTGTGCTTAGGATGACTCAATTACAGTCAATTGCTATTTCTTCTTGGGGTGGCTCAGTTACAGTCTTCATGCTTGAGATGGCTCACTTGCAACCTTTATGCTTGGGATGGATCAGTTAAAACCTTTCCGCTTGGGGTGGCTAATTTGGACCTGTCTGCTTGTGATGGCAGAATTTCAGTATTTCTGCTTATGATGGCTCAATTATAATTTTCTTTGCTTGGGACAGCTCATGTGCAACCTTTCTGCTTTGGATGGCTCAATTACTGTCTTTCTGCTTGGGATGGCTCAGTTACAGTCTTCATGCTTGAGATAGCTCAGTTACAGTCTTCATGCTTGAGATGGCTCAGTTGCAGCCTTTCTGCTCGAAATGGCTCAGTTGCCGCCTTTATATTTGGGATGGCTCAGCTGAAGTCTTTATGCTTGAGATGGATCAGCTGCAATCTTTATGCTTGAAACTGCTCAATTACAATCTTTCTGCTCAGTTGCAGCTTTTCTGCTTGGGATGACACAGTTGTAATCATTATGCTTGGGATGGATCACTTGCAGCCTTTATACTTGGATGGCTCAGTTTCAATCTTCGTGCCTGGGGTGGGTCAGTTGCAACCTTTCTGCTTGGGATAGCTCAGTTGCATCCTTTATGCTTGGGATAGCTCAGTTGCAGTCTTTATGCTTGGGATAGCTCAGTTGCAGTCTTTATGCTTGGAATAGCTCAGTTGCAGCCTTTATACTTGGGATGGATCACTTGCAACCTTTATGCTTGGGATAGCTCAGTTGCAGTCTTTATGCTTGGGATAGCTCAGTTGCAGTCTTTATGCTTGGGATAGCTCAGTTGCAACCTTTATACTTGGGATGGCTCACTTGCAACCTTTATACTTGGGATGGCTCACTTGCAACCTTTCTGCTTGGAATAGCTCAGTGTAATCATTATGCTTGGGATGGGTCAGCTGCAAACTTTATGCTTTGGATGGCCCACTTGCATCCTTTATGCTTGAGATGACTCAGTTGTGAGCTTTCTACTCGGGATGGCTCAGTTACAGTCTTTATGTTTGAGATATCATAGTTGAAACCTTTATGCTTTGGATGGCTCAGTTGCAACCTTTATGCTTGGGATGGCTCAGTTGTGACATTTCTGCTTGGGACAGCATAATTACAGTCTTTCTGCTTGGGATGGTATAGTTGTGATATTTATGCTTGGGAGAGCTCAGTTCCAACCTTTCTGCTTGGGACAGCTCACTGGTGACCTTTATGCTTGAGGCAGCTCAGTTACAATCTTTCTGCTTGGGACAGCTCAGTTACAAATGTTCTGCTTGAGATGGCTCAGTTGCAACTTTTTGCCTGGGATGGCCCAATTACAGTCTCTCTGCTTGGCATGGCTAAGTTACAACCTGTATGCTTGGGATGGCTCAGTTATGACCTTTATGCTTTATGAATATGTTAGTATAAACAAATGGAGTCCTTAGTATGAGTAGGTGTAGGATAAGAAAATTCCACCTGATGGTCAATATTTTGTGCTGGACATGAGGCTTTGCCAAGTGTCTGACACAAAATTCTGATCCCTAGAGTGGAATTTTCCTATCCAACATCAATGAGTAATGAAAGATTATTTTGCTCACATTCCTGACTACAAAGCATAGATTATAAACAAAATGGCACCCATTCAGTACAAATAAAGCATAAAAATTACAAAATATACATTCAAAAATTCAGTGTAAACTTGAAAATTAGGTTACAATGCAGTGTAAACTTGGAAATTAGGTTACAATGCAGATAGATTAGATAACCCCTGAAATTAAATGATAGGATAATAACACACAATCATGACAGCATGTATATGATGATGTATGGCAAACAAGTTGAAGTGGTAATGCGTAAATGAAATGCTTTTTTGATATCATGTGATGTAAGACAACGGTCATGTCATGAAAGATCGAGATATTCTCCATTGGTGTTCTTCAGTGCTAAAAATGATTGTACACGTATAGGAATGTGAGAAAAATGCCCTCCTTCAATACTACATTCGAACATGTTTGTATGGTGACAAACTCCATTAGGCAGATGAAAAAAGTGTTCCTGATAATTGGAATTATGATACAATAAATATATTAAAATATCCAGATTATGAACTGTAAATTCCAAAATTTTCATTAAAATAAAAAAAAATTGAATTCAGGAAGAAACTTAATTAATGCAAATATTATTCATGCTAATTAGCAATATAACCACAGGATAATATTTGTATTGCTAAAGGGTCAATTTTAAAATTTTATGACAGTTCCAAATCATGATATTCAGGATGGTTGATTGACTTCACTTGAAATACTGGTACTTTGATTTACAGCAATCATTTGGACTTGATTCAGTGGGAAGTCATTAGGGCTGTTCCAGGAAAACATACTTGGGACCCAGGGAAGGAACTGTTTAATGTAGAATTGTCATCCATAGATGCAATTAGACTTTTGTATCATTTTCATATTTACTCTTTGAGTAATCAGATTACCCTGGCATATATTTTTTTTAAAAGTGCCTTCCCTGGGTACATGTATACATGTATGTTTAAATGGAACAGTACTTACAAGTAAATCTGATTTTGGTAAAACAAATCTTATTTTAGGTTGCATTTTATACTTAATCTTTTCTAGGGACCACCAGGACCAACAGGTGTCAAGGGAGAGCTGGGAATCAGAGGTGAAAAGGTTGGCTCCTTCATTTCATTGAAATGTATTACCTTTTTTATCACACAAGATTCCTATTTACTGTTGTTATGACATGCCATCATGTCATATGTCACACTGTGGCATAGCAACTCATAATATCATTTAGCAGCACAACATTTGTGTATCTTGAATTCATGTTCACTTGGTATTCAGTTAACTTTATTCAGCTTGTTTGATAACTTTCATATTGAATGAATACTCATATAACACCTATACACAAACTGTATTGTAATTACTGTATATCTTGAGATAGAAAAGAATAATTACACTCACCTATGCAGACATCACAGTAACTCAAATTGCCACTACCATACTTGAAAAATGATTACTCAAAGGGATTATTTAAAATTTACATCACTTTGTGAATGAAAAAGCTGTTTAATACTTAATGTTCACATTTTTGGCACCAACTATTCTCCTGGCTACATTAGTCATTGTCTTTGTAATTGTTGACAGCCAATGACATTGATTTAATCAGCTTTGTCTAGATACAGTATACTAGTAATGCAAATATCATTTTTCTGGCTTATTTTCTCTTAAAATAAATCACATTGAGTAGTGCTTCCGGTAAGTATTGTTATAGCTCTTTTCTAAGCAATAGGTTTCAGTATGTGTGTTTAGCTGAATGGAATATGCAACTTTTTCTCAGCTGGTAAGTTGACCTTTTCAGCCTACACCTTGCATTGTTCAATCAACCTGGCCTTTCCATCTTAAAACTTTACATGACTCCGAAACTTTCAGATATTCTGACTATTTTAAAGGCTGCATTCGTTAATGTCTAGTAAGATTTCCAAGTTTGTAATAATATTTGTTACTGGAAATGTTGCGACAGAGGGGTCTGATAAAGGATTAGGAATCATAAAGGAGTCTGATAAAGGATTAGGAATCATAAAGGAGTCTGATAAAGGATTAGGAATCATAAAGGAGTCTGATAAAGGATTAGGAATCATAAAGGAGTCTGATAAAGGATTAGGAATCATAAAGGAGTCTGATAAAGGATTAGGAATTATAAAGGAGTCTGATAAAGGATTAGGAATCATAAAGGAGTCTAATAAAGGATTAGGAATCATAAAGTAGTCTGATAAAGGATTAGGAATCATAAAGGAGTCTGATAAAGGATTAGGAATCATAAAGGAGTCTGATAAAGGATTCAGAATCATAAAAGGGTTAATTAACTAGTCATGCCTATTGAATAAACGAAGTCCATTGAAGAAACTTGAGTACAAAAGTCCCAAAAAGTTCATCATGAAATTGTTTTTAAAAAATTACAATATCCCAACTTTTCTGTTGTCCAAACATGTGTAGTAAATACAGTCCTCTCAGATTAGTGAACCTGTTTGAACCTACAGTACCTGTTTTTTAAAGTGTTCAATTTTAGCACTTCTAAAATTTACCCTTTTTTATTTAGCTCTTAATTGTTCATGCATGTAAAACATACTTTATTTCATTTAAAAAAAGAAAAATTTGCATTTTTTTTTCTTCTTCTGAAATACAGTTTTAGTGACTAATGCCAAAAAAAAACTGTATGCTAGGAATTGAAACTGATAATTACAATTTAAAAACTTTTGTTCATATCTTAAAGTTCTCAAATACATTTCGTTTTCAAAAAACAAGATTTCTGAAATCTCTGTTTGTATATCATAAAAAATGGTGCATTGGTAAAAATACAGTAGCATGTTTCTTTTATCTTTTTGTTTATATTGTCAGCCACGAGGTAACATTAGCAAATACATTTGAATTGTAGCTTTATTTTAATTTCTAGTGTAAAGGCTTAGCCCGGTAGTGCCCAATCTCTCTAACAGAAAATTTGATTAAAATGAAATTGTTTTAAAAAAAAAGGAAAAAAATGAACAGATTTTACATTCAATCACGAACAAAGAATTCAGTCAGAAAAAAAAAATTTGTCTAAGTAGATGTATACCAAATCTTGTTTCTTATCAATGATTTAATTATTATCATGTCTTTGTGATACTTCCTGAAATGGACCATCTTCAGTTGCTTTGAAAACCTGGAAAATTGCACCCCAAATAATCAGAGAAATTTTTTGCCTCCAAGCACAGTTGCATTTAAGTATCAGATAGATCATCGTTTTGGGGTATACTCTCATGATATATGTACATTCCTACATTTGAAAATGTCAAAGTTCTTTTTTTTCTGAAAGCTTTTGGACATGTTTGTTAACTAATATCTGCATCAGCTTTATTGACTTAATCCTATAATTTCACCATAAGTTTTTCTCTTTCCATCAGTATTATTCACTTAACCCTGTTATCTGACCCTAAGTTTTCTACCTCAAGGGACATCATGGTATGGTCGGCCCCACAGGACCAACTGGAGAACCAGGACCAAAGGGTGAACCTGGTCCACCAGGACCACCAGGAAAACAGGGAGACCGTGGAGAACTTGTAAGGAGACAAGTTCCCATTTCCTTCATTCTCTGTCTATCAGGTCACCTTTCTAGCTATTGATTTCACCTCAGCAACCTCCAGGATTAAAAGAGAGAAGATGGAAAAACCATCAGGAGGCCACTTTCTTTTCTTTTCACATCTTATCCTTTATTTTCTTTCTGTCTATCCTAGAACCATGTAATGCAATCAAGTACTATAAAAGTCATATCATCTCTTCAAGTCTTTTACTCAAATTATTTGTCACAAATGATGTCAATTTAAAAACACACTCATTGCTCTGCCATTGCATAATGCACTAGCAGATCAGGGTCTGTGTTGTTTGTTCTACTGATTACTCCTAACAAGCTGCATAGACCCAGATCTGCCAGCATATTATGTGATTGTAGATTTGGGTCTATGCAATTTGCAGTTAGATCCAACTTATATGTGAATATACAGTACATTTTGCTATAGAATGGTACATGTCAGATCATCAATACAGCAATTATCTTCAAATAAGTACTGTATTATGAAGTCAAAGTACAGTCTGTTGACCAAGATCCATTTGTTCAGTGTTGTCCTGATATAGTCCATTTTAAACAATAGTTGTAAGCAATTGCTGGTCTTTAAAAGAAATTGCTTTAATTTCTGTCTTTAATGTTAAATAATTAAAATAAGAAAGATAAGATTTTAATTTGTCATTCTTCACTTTTTTAAATCTTCAGGAATGTTAGTTAAAAGTGTTCATATCAGGAGTCAGTCACATGTACATTTGGACTGTAGTATTTATAAGCAGTGGCAACGACTGCCTATCACCTGCCAGTATTAAAATATTATGAATATGTCAGGCATTGCTTGTTGGGAGTAAATTGCCATTTGCTGTATCTAAGCTCTTTGGATTACAGTTCTCTTCAACATTTATTTTTAAAAATTTCCATATGTTGTTAAAATTGACCATGCACAATGGTTGACATGCCTGTGATTGATTTCACAGCATCTGTTATCAATGTTGGTACACAGTGGGGCAAGGCTGAATAACTAACTATGTCTACTCATCCGGCAAAATTAATTTCAAATAAACAAGTACAAGAAAGGGCACTGAAAAGCAACTTGTTGTTATCATTTTTTAAGTGCCTGAGTTGCACCAACTTTAATGATTTTGTGTTTAATCTTTCTGACTCAATCTTTCTATGGTAGGCATATGTTTTTGTTATTTTTCTAGCTTTCATTCATTTAGGTGAAGTTAGTGCATTTTGTCTGATTTTGTTAAACAAACATTTATTTCACATATTCAATGCAACAACTGAATCAGTGGATGGTCAACGTTTTTTGTTGTTAATTTAAAATGGTTTTAGGATGATCTTTACTGATGAATAGTAGTAATGATTTTTCAACCAATAATTGATTTGTATCCCAGACGTTGACCCTTCCATATAAACTTACGCTCCACCAATTTTCTTCTTTTATATTACTCCACTATGACATTATTTCATGACAAAATCTGAGGCTAATATGTCAGATGTGAAATCTTAATTGAGTTGAAAAATGTAACATAAAGTGCCCAAAGTAACTGTAATAAAAATAGAGCTGTTTCTGTCTGCAATTTTGCCAGATTTTCCATTAAAATTTCCATAAAAATATTGACTATAATTCCTTTTATGGACAGTCTTTTCTCGCAATGAATTAGCACCTACACTAATCTTTCAGTAAAGTATTTGATATTGCTGTTAGGTGCCAAATCCATATTTTTATATGAGCTGTTTACTTGTGCATTTTTGCCTCATTTTATATATGTAAAGTTCTTCAGATACAGTATATACTCGCTTTTAAGTCAAGTTCAACTGCAAACAGCATAGACCCTGATCTGCTGTCACATAATGCACTGAGGCAGATCAGGGTCTGTGTTGTTTGTTCTACTGATTACTCCCAACAAACTGCACATACCCAGATCTGCCGGCACATTTTATGATGGCAGATCTGGGTCTGTGCAGTATGCTGTTGGACTTGAGTTGTGAGTATATATGGTACATTACTCGATCATTATACTTAGAAGAACATCCACTGATCCAGCCCTCCCAAGCAAAAGCAGATGTTAACCATGTCTTTTGGTTTGTTTAGCAATAAAAGTACTTAAATGTCATCTGCTTACTGAGAAGAAAGTCAGATGAGAGTGGTCTCCCCTTGGATAGACTTTGGTGCCAGATCCCTTCAGCCATTAGTTACTATTTCCACTCATGCCTGATCAGCATGCCATCATAAGAGGTCTGTAAATCCATTTTGTGCCTTTTCTCAAGTTCCAGTGGTCATTTGGAGTTTTCTCATCACAGGGAAGTATACTGCATCTATTTGCCAACTGAATTTCACTCTATTCTCATTGTAGATGAATATTTATCATTTTAATGGTCTATTTTATTTTACAATAAGCTGACTGGCACCATCTTAATTTTCTACTTTATTTGTCCATAATAGTACAATTCATCATCTTACTTGACCTTATTACATTTTACTATAAGTAAATGATCATTTCTTCTCGGTAATAAGATTATTTCTGTATTTTCTCTGCTATTATTTTTCCATTCCTTAGCATCCATTCCACTGTAAGTCTAGCACAATGCTTGACTGATTTGCCCTTATATGCTGCTGTTTTGTTATCTTTAATTACAGGTAACAATAATCTGGATAAAATGTGTGGCAGGTAAAAGGTTTAAGCTGATGGTAGATAATCACCTGTATGGGGTGCCATTCAGACCATACATGCAAAATCTGTGCTTAATGGACAGAGGACAGATGGGTGATGGTTTCTGACAAACAGCTGTCCCAGGCTTGTGAGAGAACCAGAAAGTGCTCTTGAAATGATGCAGACCCTATTAACCTTGATGCATATGCCACCTCAAGTTGCAAACTTCTTAATGCCAGTCTCTTGAGGTCGAGAAGTTGCCAATCAAGAAAAAGACTCAGTATTCTTTACCACTGTAGGCCCATCAAATGACCTCAATGACATCATCCGCCAGTTTGCTACAACTTTCTTCTGGTCATGTCAGCACTGAACAGACTACCAGGTCAGAACCAACAGTATGGTGGCCCACATGGACCAGTTCTAAACAACCCATCACCAGCAATGGTGATCAATCCCATGTACTGGATCACAGGACCAGATGTCAGTTAGCCTTGTACCTCATCCGCTCCACTTCCTGCACTATCTCAACCTATGCCCAGTGTCAGCATTTCTTGATATGGTAATCTGTCTTGCTGGCATACCCAGTTCTGGACTCAAGATGTAGACAACATCCAACACCCAGATGTGCTGCTTCCAGACCCTATATTTTCATGGATGCCAAAGTGCAACTGGCACCGGATTTGATGATAAAGTCTCCCATGATGTCAAGTACCAGATCTACAAAGGCAACATAGACCAGAATCATACCACTCCATCCCAGCACTATTGCAACCCAGTACAAGTATTGGCAATTTCTCTTTCCCAGATATCCAGTGCCCATCTCAGACTTTTCAAGTCTCACAAAGCCAATGCCTGGATACTACAGTTTTTCCAACATGGATGGACTTCCAACCTTGTTTATCATTCACAACTCTCTGCTTTCCCTGCCTAGTTGCTACCACCACAGGAGGCTTTTTTGTTGCCCCACAACTCTGACTTTGAAGACTTATGTTCACAAGATCCTTCTCTACTCGATCCAGTGATGTACAGAGAAGACACATCCTTCCATGCATCTACTAAAGAAGTCTTCCAGCTTCTGTATCAAGAGTTTTATCCACCTCCTCCTGCTCCATCAGTAACCACTTATAGAATTCCCTTATCCATTGACATTTTATCCAAGAAAGACCAGCCTTCCTTCAAACAGTTACAACAATCTGGTTGAGTTGCTGCCATCTTGCACTGCTTTGAAAGACAGCTTCAAGACCCAAGTGTAAACATGCCTTTCTTCTCACAACGATGCCTCCCATCTAACTTCACTCTGACCTTTTACAAACACACACTCCTGTCTTCCACACCGAAGTCCCAGTCAGTGAGAGAGATATTGAAGGCCTGGGGAGTTGAAGCCATCTTCTCTTTGCGTTGACCGGAAACATTTCCTCAACAAAAAACTGGTTCGCATCATTGTAGCTATTGGCTATATACTCAGTCTGGTTTCCGTAGCTGTACTTCAGCAACCTGAGTATAGCCAACATCTCACTGTCAAGACTCTCCTGCAGACAGAAATGCCAAGGAATCAGTCTTATGCATGGCTTATGTATTCAGCAGGGCAGCCCAAAACTCACTCTCAATTTCCATAGCTGCTTCCATTAACCTCCAGCTCAAAGAGAGAGATGCATTCCCATCCATGTTCAATGCCACTCAGAAACCACTACAAGATATCCCTCAGATCTCAGCCATTGTCTTCCAACCTCCTATTCCATAGCAAACAATTAGTGGACAGAATTGCAGAAACAAGAAGATCCACCGCTTTGAGTGCCTATGAGGGGAAATGGAGAGTCTTCTTCCAATGGTGTGAGTAGGGAAACATCTGTCCTTTAGAAACCTTGGTACCACCAAAAACTAACTTTCTTTTATGTATCTTTGAGGAGTATAAATTATCCCCATTCACAATCAAGGGCTACTGTTCCACAATTTCTGACACATTTCGCCATCATGGAAAGGAGGACATAGGCCAGAACAAATACTTCTCTAACCTTCTAGCCAATTTCAATTTGTCTTGCCAAAGGCCTTGACCTTTTATCCAAGATGGAAAAAAACATGGGTTTTGACCAGTTTGAACAAACCACATTTCAGATCACTGTCAAAAACGTTGTTGACACATCTTTTGTATAGGCCCTGCATTCTAGTTTTTAGCAGGCAAAATCAGTGAAATTCATTCTTTATTGGTCAGTCCAAACTATCTGCAGTTCCATCATGATGGTTTGGTTTCTCTCATGACAGCCCCAAGTTTCATTGCTAAGAACAGGCTCCCACTCGTGGGAAATCAGTCTTTCATTTTGAAACCCCTAGCTCAGGGGTGTCAAACATACAGCCCGCCAGAGTCATTATTCATTATTATTATTTATTATTATTTATATCAAATATGGCCCGCCATAGGAAATGAGTTTGACACAACTACCCAAGCTTCATCGAACCCCTCTTCTCTTTAAGACCCTTTTGGCGTTGAAGATATACTTGAAAACATACTGAGTCAATCAGGAGGGGAGATGCTCACATGTTCTTAGCACTGAAAGAAGGAAGGGATGATATTTCCATTTTGGCTCATTCATCCTGGATCTTCTGGGTTACCAGCTCAGCCAACAAGGAATTAACCCAAGGCCACATGAATTTCTTATGCATACCAAGGCCACATGAATTTCTTATGCATACCAAGGCCACATGAATTTCTTATGCATACCAAGGCCACATGAATTTCTTATGCATATAGGCTCAAGAGGTTAGGCAGTCACCACCAGCATAGCATTAGAGCGAAACTGTTCCCTGACTGACATCATTTAAGCCCTGGTGATGGAGGTCTGATACAACATTCTACGGCATCTTTCTGAGAGAGTTTTCATCCCAAGGGGCTCAAGTTGACCTGGTGGGACCTATATCAGACGCTTGTAATGACACAGTTACTGTACTTATGCTCGATTTGCTGGAGCACACATTTTTTCTGTAAGACTGCATTCCATCATAAGTCTGTGCTTATTCTAGCCTGTATCTCACTATAGACTCAAAGCTGCTTTGCATACGTTAGGAGGCAAGAATTAGAGTCAACTCTGGGTAAGGGTATGTAACTCCCTTCACCTTTTATCTAATGTTTTATTATCGAGTAATGTATTTAAAGAGGAATCCAATTTCTGGAGTAAGATATGTTTCTTCTATAATGTTTACCTGATCATAGTATGGACACTCCCTCCAAAGCCCTTCTTGCAGTTACATCCTTGGAAGAGTATGCACTTCCATGCCAGTTATAACTGGTGATTGACAGAATTTGGTGACAGTCCCTCGATCCTAGGAGAGACCTCTATCAACCGAGTTCCTTCTTAAGAACAGACAGCGTTTGAACACTTTTATTGCTAAACAAGCCAAAAGATGTGGATGATGTCTTTTTTAGCTTAGAGGGCTGGATTTATGAGGTAGTGGATGTTCTTCTAATGTATGATTGGTAAGTATTATTGAAGAAACATATTTTACTCCAAAAATTGGTTTCCTCATTAATACGGTTTATGATTTCATGTGTTGATTTATGGGACAGAGTATTTATTTTTTGCAATGATGTTGCATGCCAGGCTTTTATGTATCTATTAGTCTAAATCACTCTGTCACTGCAGTGTTTGATGTGCTGTTAGGCACCAAAATCCAAGTGTTTATGTAATATTTGTTTTTCAGGGACCAAGAGGTCCATCTGGTCCACCTGGGTCAGATGGTGTACCAGGAATGCCGGTATGTACTTATGCATTTTTGAGTGGAATCATTTTCTTATTATAACATTCATATTTAATATTGTTCTAATGTATTATAAATATTGTATGCCATCTTATGGCATAACTGCTAGTAATATAATGTAAACATCATTGTCCACAGTATTGCAAGGTGTTAGTTTTGAAAAAAGATCTTTTAAATTGTATTAATTTTTTCCATCTTGTCATGAAAAATGGGGTACATAGTATTTGCATTTCCATCTGTCTGTTGGTCCATCCATTTGCTACTTTTGTTTTCAGATTTGTAACATTTAAGCCATATAAGATAAATTGATTAAATATGATACACTTATGTCATCTCACGAAACATTTTGATGCATACCATATTTGGGGTTCTATCTCCACTGTCTAGATCAAAGATCACTGTTTTAAGCTTTTCCATCTCTTTGTCACACTTGTATTCCCTTGCTGAAACTTTTATTAGTACACATAGAAGATGAATTGGAAATTTGGTGTATCAGTACTTGCGGGTGATTTGCATACCACATATGGGATCTTATCTTCAAGGTCAAAGATGGTTGTTTCCAGTTTCGTATTTCTGGCCTCTAACTCTATAAGCTATTAAGATAGAAAGATAAAACTCTGTACCCTTATACAGACCCTAAAACAGGTAATTTTACTAAATCTTCATTTTGTTTGCATTTCATTTGTGCTTGAGCCACGATGGCTCAGTGATTAGCATGCCAAAATCATGACCAAAAGGGTACAGGTTTGAATCCTACCATCAGAGCAGCTTGGGTGAGCTATCATAGTGTCTTTGGTCTCTGCTTTACTCCAAATGCCTCAGCACTAAATAACCTACTAAATAACCTCAGATCCAAATGCCTCAGCACTAAATAACCTACTGAATAACCTCAGATCCAAATGCCTCAGCACTAAATAACCTACTGAATAACCTCAGATCCAAATGCCTCAGCACTAAATAACCTACTAAATAACAACAGAACCAAATGCCTCAGCACTAAATAACCTACTTGTGTTCATGTACTGTAGAACACCAAAACGAACCAAACCAATTTAATGCATTGGAATTCATTTCATTTGCATTCTGTTTGTAGTCCATTCATGTTTAGGTAGCCACAGTAGCTCATTTGGTAGAGCATTGGACTCATAATCCAAGGGTCACAGTTTCAATACCCACCCAGGCCAGCCCCAGTTGGCTACCTCAATGTGTCCTTGGGAAATGCACTTTGTTCCCTTTTCCTTGGCATAATCAATAAGGTGTTAAAAGTACCATTCACCCCACCCCCCAACCCATTTACGTTTACATTTCAGCTATCATCACATCGTTTTTCATTTTGTGTCTGAAACAGAAATGCTTTCTGATTTTGTGTTTATCAATTCTTTCTATCATTCTTTTCATTTTCGTTTGTTTGGAATGAAAAATTCAGCCTTCTCATTATCTTTTGAAGTTGCATGCTCAAAATTAAAAGTACAAGGCTAAGTCAAAACAACAGTATAAAAAAAGAAATATTACCGGTAGTGTCGTAAAAGTACATGACTGCAATTTTAAAATTTTTAAAAGTAGGAGGTTTTTTGAGCCAGCTGCAGGCAGCAAATGAGAAGGATGGAAATGGAACTGTTTCTACTAAAGTTGGATTTTCTGTTTCTGACAGTGTTCAAGGGAGAGAACTATTGCTTTTGTTTCTTGTCATATTGAAAGTGTGCTTTAATTAAATAGCAACTGCATAAAATTCAGAAGACAGCATTGAATTTATGATTTAAAAAGAAATATAACTGCAAATAAATTTAAAAATATAGTTGTAGGATATTTGGAAAATAAATTTTCTTTCTTTTTTTGTTAAAATAAAAGTTGTACAGATTCAACCACCATTGATGACATCACATCAGTGGCAGTTGTTTATGTCTGCCTTGACAAGAACAATGTCACAGCTTGTAAGGGGTGAATTTTTTTTATCAGTGTTAAGAATCTGATCCAGCATTATCATGTAAAAGGCTTTCGACTGTGAAAATTTTATGGCAGCTTGAAAATAATTAATTTTCAAATCCATTCATGAAATGCATTTGCATTTCATTCCATTTTCATTTATCATCATTATACATTTTGCATTTGTGCTGTTTTTTTAAAAATTCAAAATGCATTCATCATTTCATTTCAATTCAATCTGCATTCCATTTGCATTTGTTCTTCTTGCATTTCCATCCATTCTTCATTATACCCCCTGCAAATGAAGGGGGGAGTGTGATTACTGGAGTCAGCTCGTCTGTCCATTCATCCTTCACACTTTTGTTTCCTTTGAGATATCTTAATGAAACTTGGTATGGTTTTGTATCATGACTAGAAATTGTATCCTGTAAAAATGGAGTCTGTCTGATCCGCCTTTTAAGAGTTATCCCCATATTTATTCCAAATTGTGCCTGTCCATCAATCCCTCCATCACACTCTTGTTCAGTTAATATCTCCAAACCATCTGAGATATTTTCATAAACTTGGTAAAAAAAAACGTACATATTTGTATCATGACAAGAGTTTCTGTTTCATATGAGATTCAGCTTTGTCACATTAGTAGTTATCTCCCCATGTTTTGAAAATTCTATTTACACTTCATATTTTGTGGGGGTATTCTGTAAGCACTCATTTACTGACAGATCTAGTTCACTTTGCATTCCATTTTCGTTTTGATGGTTAAATTACCCATTTTAGGATCTGTACATCAACACTTAGAGTATATACTCACTTATAAATCAAGTCCAAATGCGAACTGCACAGACCAAGATCTGCTGTTGCATAATGCACCAGCAGATCCGGATCTGTGCAGTTTGATAGGAAACATCAGCAGAGCAAACAACGTAGACCCTGATCTGGCAGCACATTATGCGATAGCAGATCAGGGTCTATGTTGTTTATTGTTGGACTGGACTTATAAGTGAATATAATTGGTAGTCTAGAAGGTGTGGTGTGTTCAACAGTCAGGGTCTTCAGGATCAAGGTCAGGAACCAAAGTTATCAAGAGCTTTTTCCTTCCAACTCTATAATTGTAAACTGATTGAGATACAATCATAAAATTTGGTACACATATTTATTACTACCAGGGAATGTGTTGAGTTCCACATTCAAGTAATTTTTTTTCTCAAATCAAAGTTATTTTCATTTCTGCTTATTAAATCTTAATTCCATCAAGATAAAAGGATGAAACTTAGTATGTGTACACATTAATATACACTAAAGATTAGTTAATACCATCATTTTTCTGCAATAATTTCATTCTTATTGTAATGTTTGAGTAATAAACAAGACATACATCTATCCAGTAGGTTACCATTTACTACTCACGTAGCAAAAACTAGTAAATGCAAAGGTGAGTGCTTCTAAAACATCATTCGATAGTCTCTCCAAAGTTTTACAATGACTGTCAATTGCCATTTTTGCAGTGTCATTCTTTTTAGGCTGGTTGGATACTTATTGTTATACAGAAACTATGAGAATAAAAGAACCAATCTGTGACACAGCAAAAATTGGCAGCAATTGGCAATGTAAACCTCATAGAGCCTGTCAAAACATACTGCTTCGTCATACTAATCAACTCTCTGGCAGTTATTACTTTAATATAGACAGTGGTAACCTATGTCACTTTAATATAACCATATGAACAAAATTATCAAAATTATTCAAACTCTGTTGCAACTTCATGAAGTTTAAGAGAATAGACATGATATAAAAAGACTCATTTTAAAGGGACTCTGTTTACATATTTTTATTGATTTTTGACACAAATCGATAAAAATGATTTACCTTTTAATACATTATAAAAGGTTCTGATGATTTATTTTATTGCACAGTTGTAAGGTGAATTGTAGCAAAGTTGTTAAGACAAGATGAAAGATTGAACCTTTTATCTCAACTTATGTCAAATGTAAATGTTAGTACATTTGTGGTTGCTCCAGGTGCAAAAAAAACAAAAAACAAACAAGCCTGTGTATCCTTGAAAACAAAACTATTTTTAGCATTAACCTGTAATCAGAAGCATATAAATTAATTTTCATACATGGAAGAGACTTGATTTGATTGATTATTGAACCACAGGTATGCTGAAGATAATCATTATGTACATTCTGCTAACAGGTAGTGAAGATAATTGACAGATCATGTGCACTTTACAAGTAAATGCTCTTAACACTGCATGTGCGGAATATAAATCAAGTTCATTTCTTTCTGAGCGCTCAGAGCTAATATGCATGTATCAGCATTTATATTCATCTAAAGTCAAGACAAATGCAAGTTACTTTTTGTCCAAAAGAGTACATCTTTTAGTCTTCTCAATACCACATCTTTGTTATGATAAACTTTACAATTGTGTAATTAACAGAAAGTTCATAACTTTATTGGAGCTATGTAAAGCTAAAACATTTTTAATTTTGACTGCCCTGTGAATACTTTGTTATCAAAGACTTATGCTGGGTTTTAGAGTCATTGTATTTATTGTTTAAATTCTTCTTTTTTGTTTTTCCTTAGGGTGTTGAAGGACCACAAGGGCCTAAAGGAGAGCCAGTAAGTTGACCCAAAACAGCTGTAGTACAAGTTTACAATTTTCACACAAGCATTACCTGTGATTGGGTGAAGTAGAAACTGTTTGATTTATAATCACACAAATCATGTCCAGTAATCTATGCAGTTTATGTAGAGGGGAGCTGCAATTGCTTAGTGGTTAGCATGCCAGACTTACAATTAGTAAGTTATTGGTTTGAATCCTGCCCAGCCCAGCCCTGGTTGGCTGCCTTGGTGTATCTTTGGGCAAGGCACTTTACTCACCTTGCCTTCGCACTAAATAGTCCTTCATGTACGTATGTGCTCTTAAACACCAATGAGTCAGTTAATAAATTCATGTGAAATTGGTGCTGACATACACTAACATATGAATGATGTCTCATGACTCAGGTTCTCGACATCCTAAAGTAGTTTTCTTACATTCACATGCACAAAATCTAAATTGCACACATTTATCCAACGATAAGCTACTGCATCATGTTAACCCTGTACATCCTCACCACCCCGATATTGTCGAACCCACCTTAGTGGAAAGCAAGACATAGCAAACACTTTTCTATCACTGGTGTCAGCATTAAGTTTGTTAAGATTTTCATTAAAGTTTATCATATGCATGTATTTCCTAAAGCCCTTGACAGATTCTCATCATAAATGGCTTGAATAATTATGAAACTAAGACAATTCATTATGTAACATGCTCACTCACCCCAATGACTTTGGAGTCAATGTCACAGTCATAGAAAATTTGCATTAGGTTTTGCTTTATAGTATTTTCATTGCTTATATGTCCTATACTCCTTGGTGGATTTTCTTCATACTTGGGATGACTCATTATAAAACTAAGATAATTCATTCTGTGACATGTTCGCTCACCTTTTTGACCATGGGGTCAAGGTCACAGTAATAGAAAATGTGTGTTCAGGTTTTGGTTAAAGTTTGTTCATTCACTTATATTTCCTAAACCTTTTGAATGAATTTTCTTCATACTTAGGATGAATCATAATAAAACTAAAACAATTCATTTTTGTGACACATTTGCATACCCCTTGGGATCAAAGCCACAATTTTAAAAAATTTGCAGTAAGGTTTTGTTTGACATTTTTCATTTACTTATATTTTCCTAAACCTCTTGATGGATTTTCTTCATACTCTGCATGAATCTTTATGAAGCTAAGACAATTCATCCTGTGACATGTTTGTTCAACCTTTTGACTTTGGGGTCAAGGTCACATTTTACAGCAATCCTTTGATTGTAACCTTGACATGCATTTTCTTCTTACAAAAGTTTAGCAAGTATTTACTAAGGATATCTTTGTCTGATTACAAGCCCTCCCCCTACTTTTTATATGCATGCAGCAGAGCATATTTTGTTTCCACACAATAACTTACGCAGTCCACTGTCTACAGTTACCAAACTTTGTGGATGGTTTGCACTAGGGGTTGGGAAGAAACCTATTGATTTGGGGGTCAAAAGGTCAAAGGTCAAATTCACTGCGACTGAAAGAAGAAAAATTATTTCTCCACAAAAAATTTCAGTTCTCGACCTTTTACCTTCATCAGAGTTTGTGGATGACTTACACATTGGGTAAGAAAGAAGCCTGTTGATTTAGGGGTCAGAGGTCAAGCTCACTGTGACTAAAAGAAGAAAATTGATTTTTGCATAATAACTTTAGTTCTGGACAATATATCTTGATCTTGACCAGGGTTCTGAAGGTCTGAGATCACAGTCATGATAAGCCTAATAGAAAATAATGGTTTCTGCACATAAGGTTTAGTTCAAGACTGCATACCTTGACCAAAGGTCAATGTCATTGAGACCAGTTGGTCATTAATCTCCAGAGTCAACTATATTTTACTAGTGCCACATAGAGGACTATTAAATGTGGGACAGGTGTATACTGTGCCGTTCATGGTACTCTTGTTGACAAATCATATAGTCTGGTTAAGGTCTTATTATGGGAGAAATACAGTAGTGAACCTTCCATTTCTTTGGTAAAAAGGTACAAAATTAAATAGAAGTAAAGCATGCAATATTTTTTCATTTGAAATTAGGAGAATTTATTGTTTTTCTTCAACCCTTTCAGGGATCAGATGGACCAATTGGAATCATGGGACCACCTGTAAGTATACATGCTGATACACTGTATATATATGCTGATATATGTATGCTTACACACATCTTTCAGTATCCTTCCTTCCCAGAGTAATAAAAAAAAATACAAAAGAGGAGAAAATAACTCAGATTTTAATAGCTCCCTTTTGTCCAAGACAGGCATGGTTTCCAGATTTAGTTGATCTATTAACAGATTTTCCAGCTTTGAGGAAAGATACCATAAGACAACCACAGAGCAACAAACTACACACAAAAACTAAAATTGACTGCATGGAAGTTGTCAGGCAATGATACAGTAAAAAGGACATCCAGAGCAAGGACTTACCTTATATACTCACTTATAAGTAGAGTCCAACTGCAGACTGCATAGATCCAGGTCTGGCATTGCATAATGCACTGGCAGAGCTGGGTCTATGCAGTTTGTTAGGAGCAATCATAGACCCTGATCTGCTGGTACATTATGCGACAGCAGATCAGGGTCTATGTTTTTTTTTAGCAGTGTGACACAATTTATAAGCGAATATGGAAGGCACATTGCTAAACTAAAATTATTTTCTGATTAATGAATCAGTCCCCATTATCATAAGTAGCAGATTTCTTAGAGTTCTTGTTTTCAAGCAAGAAGTTAAAACCTTGCACAATTCAGGGTTATAAATGTGCCACTTCCTCAATACATCAGAGGTGGGATGGGTATAAAGTTGGAACTCGCCCCATATTAGAACAGCTGGTTAACACTTTCTTTATTAGCAGACCTTCCGTAAGAAGGCTGCGCCCATCATGGAGTTTAACCTTCATTCTGAACAAATTTATGAAATCCCTTTTTGAACCTCTTTCTGCTGCCTCATTCAAATTTCTGACCTTTAAAACCATCTTCGTAATTGCAGTGACATGTGGTAGAAGGTACAGTGATTTCCATGCTTTGAACAGTAATTCAGCTCACATCAGGTGTGATGTTCATGATGTAGATTTGATCTCTTGGCCTGGTTTCTTAGCAAAGAATGACTCCTTAAATTATATGGCAAAACACAATTATTTGCCTAAGATTTCCAAGTTTTCCTCAAAGAGGATATATTGCTGTGCCTGTGTAAGCTGTCAGCTATTCACTAAAACTAAGAAGATCAGAGAAAGCACTGAGCAGTTGTTTATAACCTATCACCATTTATTTCATGACAAGAATGGATTGTTAAGACTATTTATTTCTGTTATGATGAGGCTTGTAATGATGACTTTAATTTGGTTGGAGCTTCTTGATACTAGAAGTATAGAGAGGGTATTTGCTTGAAACAAATGAATAACTGATATATTTCATCGAGTGGGGGAAAAACCAACGAGATGAAATATATCCGTTATTCACTCAGAGCAAGCAAATATTCTTTTTATTTTATGCTCAAGCGTATTGTCTAGCAATTTGTATAACACACTGAAGTAGCTGATTTCTTACTGCATCCCACGTGATAATGTCAGCAGTTTACTGTTTATGTTCTGCTGTTTTGTGTGTAATCGGACATAAAATATCAGTAGTTACATAATGCCCCTTCCCAATTCAAGATAAAACAGCAGATAAAAGAAAATGAAAAAAAAAAATATTTGCACATTGTTGGATTTGAACCCAGTTCACTTGTATGCGAAGCAGCCATCTTAACCTTAACACCACGCAAACGTCTTATAAAAGGATTGAAATTTCTTCCTTATAATGTCATCAATGTCTGTTGACGGCCAGTGAAACAATATCATATTTTTTCACTGCAGTGAAATATCACAATTATTTCACTCAGAATATCCAGTAATTCACTGCCTAGCATAAAATAAATCTACTTCTTGGCTGTTAGACTCCTGCATACGCACAGGATTATGTCTTCAGTGGCCTAATGAGATCTTTTTTTGCCACAGAAAGATTGGATTGTATGCATGCAAGGGGTAGTTGTTGGTTTTGGCCATGCAGGGAGGGTTTATTGATTTTTTTGGGACAGGAATAGAAGGAGTTGAAGGAAATTAGTCTGTTGTAGTAGATTCTCTTGCAGCTTAGTACACCGCTCCTCATTAGAATGCGCATGGATAACTCACAAACCCACTTATAATGCAAAAGTTAGTGCGGATTCAATTTTTTCTCGTATAAAAAATACCCCCAAAGTGGGCACCTATTTGCTAAATGTGAATAAAATCGTGATCAAAATTGGTAAATGAAACCTTAATATATCACTTGTTTATTGCCAAAAACAGCAGTTAGTTAGCAGAAATTGGATTCAGAATCATGAAATTCTTAACTTTTAGTAAATGTTTTATATTTTGTTACATTTTCTTTTTTTTTTAAAATTCAGTTCACTGTAAATAACAATATACAGTGAAAATATTGAACAGTTAAAATGTCACAAAATATACAACTTTTATTAAAACTTTTACTTTTACCATGGTAATACTTTAAGAAGCAAACACCAATTTAATAAGTCTTATCAAGTGAAATTCATGTTTCAGTTCGGTTTCAGTGTAATCATCATAAATGCAATATGCCATCATGTATTCAAACATGAAAAGTATCAATTGACCATCACAGCAATGCCCACAAGTGTTTCTGTGAGAACCTAATTAAGTACTGACTGTGTTTTGATCTCTAGTTGAGGAAGTTTTGGTTGCAGTTATAATTAATTAAAAGTTTACCTGCATTGTATTATCATGTTAATTAGTCTTTTGTATCAAATCAAGTAAAGGGGGTAAGAATAAAAAGAGTTAAAAGGCATGCAGATATCTACATGCATAAGTGTTAGCAGTCATAGTTGTGTCAAGTCAACTCATTTCAATTGACTGCTCGAACACTGAGAACACTGTAAGTACACGTAATATAATTATTTAACATTATTCAGTGGTTTATCATACTCATTCCCAAATGTGATCAATGATAGCAAAGGAACCAAGTGAAAGGCGTATTACATGCATGACAAGCTTAGTTTCACAGATAGGTTTCATTATGGAGAAGCGAGTTCCAAAGTTACCACCAAGAGGTTTGGTCCAGGATGAGCAGAAATTTTGCTATAACTTTCAAAGAAATCACAGCATCAGTATTTTACTAGTACCCGTATTTCATGTATTTTTTCGTACAGGAAAAAATAATTATTAATTTCAGTGTACGAAAAATTATGTGTAAAATAAATAATAATTATTTTGGAGTACTGACCATGTACAAAAAATAAAGGGATCGAACCCGAACAAGGTCTACGTGACACGCGATACTCGACGACCTAACAGTACTAACTTACAATATAAACGTACAATTTTTGTCTCATTCTGCTCTTATCTCAAGGATCCAATTACAATAAAAAATACAAGTACTAAAAAAGACTTTTGTTGTTATTAGTGAGAGAGAGAGAGAGAAAGATGGCTGAAACAATAATGTTGTCAGTGTGCAATATCATGTGGATTCCGATCACACTTATTTGTAGCTGTTACCGTGTGTTGTTTCCAAAATGATTAAGATGGTCTGTACATATTATATTATTTATCGGTAAATTATACGCAACGATATGAGCCCCTGTTGTCATAAAGTTAAAATCAACTTGTATTCTTCCAGCAACAGTAACATCATTAACAAATAACAGTAAAAAAGAATAAAATAACTCAAAAGTACTTGTTGTTTTAGCGAATGTGTGTGTGTGAGAGAGAGAGAGAGAAATGTAACAATGTTGTGTCAGTGTGTAAGATCGTATGTATTCGGAGCAGTTTTTATTTGTAGCTTTTGAAGAGAGAGAGAAAGAGAGAGGTTTCAGGGCGAGTGTCATCTGTATTGTTCAGTTACCTGACGTAAAAAGGCACTATTATATTCCATTATCAATTAACACCTCTGAATAAACAATTCATTCTTGTTTTAATTAAAATATCCATTGTCACAAAAACCACATGGCTAGTGTTATTTACATGCTAATTAAACATGCCTAGGGCTTTGGCCAGGTTATTCCAGTTGACACCAGACTGAGGGCAAGACTCGACCGACGAGATCAAATTAGTGAGGCTAACAGTAGGGAAATGAGGCTAACCATAGGGAAATTAAATTCTGTCAATGAGCTTCATGTATGAACAGCAGTAAATATTGTAATCACCAGCGATTACACGGATAATTTGTTATTCGTACTCACCGATAAAGATAACAATTGAGGGATGTATCGTAGAATAGATTCTCAATATAAAATGTTAATTTGATGAGAAAACATCAAATGGCATCACAACACTTGTTTTAAAACTCGCGAGCTATACTGTGATGCTTTGTGACAGTGATGGCCTTAGTAAAGAGTAATCATTAATCATATTGTTTAAGGACTGAAAGCAAGAACTTTCTAATGAAGACATCTCCAAGTAAAAACAGTACAAGCACTTAAGCACTTAAAAGATATATAAAAATCGAATTCACTGAGTCAGTGACTTTCGCATTTATGATAGAAAATTACATGGTTTTTATATTTTATTTTCGTATTACTATATTGAAACAATAAGACGAATGGTCTGTGGTCTTCACTTTATCATGTACTGAGATATAATTTTTGCTGGATAGGAACAAACATCAAATGGCTTCCAAACTCGTTTTAAAACGCATGTGGTGCTTTGTTGCAGTGACCATCGTAATAAAGATCTCTCATTAACGATATTGTTTAAGGATTATATGCTGTAAAGGCCATTGTCCAGGTAATGCAGAGCAGTAGATACTATAATGACAACACGAGATCATATGCATCAATCATTATATTTTCTCGCCGATAAAGAAGACAAAGAAGGGCGAATCAATGAATGAGTATATTCTCAATTAACAAAACAATTACCCTTTCAAATGGGATGATCAAAAGCCTTTCTGCGTGATTATAAACGGTGATTTTGTCTTTATTTCTTGATGTCTGTTTCATTATTTGATGCCTCGATTAAAAATTTACGTGAAGTTAACAAATAGTTCGTGTAAGCATTTAATGGAGGCAACAAATAGTTATGTTTTTCGTATGGGCTTATATCATACATATACTCAGCAAACAATACATTGGTCGTTTGATGTATTTAAATCATACATCGATATTTTTTCGAAGCCGTTTGAAATGTTAACTTCTCTTCTTGATTCAAATAAACAACATCAAAATGTGCGGTTAAAAATAATAATAAAATAATCAAATGATCAGTGACCTTTCTGCATGATTATAAATGGCGATTCTTTTATTTCTTAATCTACTGTTTCATGACTCAATGCCTTAATTAAAAATTTCCGCGATGTTAACAAAATAGTTCTGGCAAGTTTTTAAATGAGGCAACAAATATTTATGTTGTTGATATGGGATTATATCAAACATACTCGGCAAGCAATACATTCGTTGTTTGACTATCTAAATCGTACATTGGTATTTTTTCTACGCCATTTGAAACGTGAACCTTTCTTGTTGGTTCAAATAAAAAACATCCAAATATGTGGTTAAAAAAATAAAAGAATGAAATGATCAATGACCTTTCTGCACGATTATAAATGGTGATTCTTTTATTTCTTAATCTCCCATTTCATTATTCGATGTCTCAGTTAAGAATTTACCCAAAGGTAATCACCATTTATAACATATGCTTAGCAAAACAATACTTTGGTCATTGGACGTGTCTAAATCATACCTCAATATATTTTCGAACTCGTTTTCAATGGGAACTTCTCTTCAATTTTAACACCTCAAAATACAAGGTTAAAAAATAATACAAAGATATAAAAAAAAAAAAAACACCTTAATTATTTATGATTTTAATCTCAATCTTTTTTGCACCCCCCCAAAAATGCCAATATTTTCGATCTTTTTGCAAACGTAAATCTTTTCAGTAGAACTTTTCTGTAAGAAAATGTAAAGGTTTTGACGAAAAATACGAAGTGCTATGTGTGAAAAAATATGATACATTTAATTAATTATTATATTTGAAGCTAGATGGTGTACGAAAAATTAAAGGGTACGAAGAAATACATGAAATACGGTATAACAATGAACAAAATATTGAGTTTTGACATTCTTTCTTTAAATAAATGTCATTCTTTTTTTAAATAAAGAGTCTGGTTTTATTCTGAATCTACAGTAACACTAGAATGTATCCACATTCACATGCTTAAAGCTTTGATGTAATACACTGTTTTTGCTTGTACATATATGATGAGTGTTGAAACCACTTGCAGTAATGTTTTACACAATCTTTCAGAGATTGGACATATTGAAAATAAAGATAATTTATACAGAAGAGCTAAGAACTTCATTAGAAAAAGCTATTTATTGACAATTATTCCCAATGTGATTATTAAAATGAGTATTCAACCACTTACCCCTCCCCCCCCCCTTTCTCACTGTCGATGTCCATCCCTTAATTTTTCAGAGGTCCCTCAGTAACTCGCACCCTCACTTATGTTGCTGTCTATGTTTTTGGACTCCCACTCTACATGAGTTATCGAGGGAGAGGTGTATGATGCTCAGAGATAACCCTTTCAATCTATATAACTGATAATGTCTGGTATGAAACTAAGGGGAATGTGGAATTAGGATAAAATACTTAATATATGTTGATTTTTCTGTTAGTGTGAAATTACTGTTAGTCATGGTATGTGAATGTTTCATGGTTGCTACAAGCCATGAATTTGAAGATCAAGCAAACAAAGATTAACGAAGAAACACAATAGGACCCTCATCCCCATTCCACAAATTTTAGTGTGTGTGAAACCATGGAAATTAATACCAACAAAACTAAATGAATTCAAGGTATTTTTTAAGACAAATTCTTAAGGAGACAGAATCTTAATTTCTATGTTTTTTTTACCTTCTGTGCTTTTCCCCATCCTATCAATATTTAAATAGCAGTGGAATATGAGGTCATGTACAGTAGGCAGGAAATGTCTTTCATTGATAACTTCATTAGATTTTACTGAATAGATTTATCACTTAACCATGTAAGCATAAACTTTACTCACATTCCATTGTGAATGTGACAGAGTTTGCTATGTGAGAAAGATATAAATATTACATAACATACTACTAGTGATGTCATTAACATCTGGAATATATTTTACCATTCTGTAAGCAGCTGATTCTAGTTGACAACGAATATTTTTTTTTATGTTGTATGGCTGAAGCAGTACCAATCATCTGCCATCTTGTTTTCAACTACTATTCCACTTGGAAATGAAAGAAAAATGATATGTCATATGCATACACGTGGGACAGGGAAATCTCAAACCAGTGTATATGATGGGTTGTTATTCGTTTATGTACACACACCATTAGATATTATTACACTTATATATGTACAATCTTTTTCCATTCATCGAAAATCTGGATATCTAAAGACGTAGCACCCATTTAAATCATGTACTATGTCAGTGTCACTTGGTTACTTTACCTATCAATACTAAACAGTCCATTTCATTGATGAAATGGAAAAAAATGTCACATGCAGACTATAATGACATAACAATGTATCACTACGATGCCACTGCATCAGTCTTTGTTTTAACTTATACCTATGTTTTTCTCACTACCAAGCAGTAAAAAGTTGAACTAGTATGTCTTTACTTTAGTCATACATTATAGAACCATTTGCAAATTCAATTACATAATAAATTATGGTTATCTTTTTGAAGCTGACTTGGAATGTTCAGATCCCGATTCACTGATAAGCCTTTTTTTGCTGTAACATAACCAGGTATGTTGAGAGTTATGCAATAACCATGCTGAAGATCATGATGCTGGCAGTAAGGCTAGTTATTGCCCTTTTCAGAAATTTGTAATTCAAATTCTTTTGTTGTTGTTGATTCAGCATAATAAAAACTTCAGCTTCAGGTTCTTAAACTACAACTCGGCAACTATGGTAGTTATCAAATTTTAAATGCATTCTTCTAGTTTTGAAAACCTTTATGAATTTTCAACCAGATTTAATCAGAGAGATTACTTCTCTTGACTCCAAAGGCCACATCTGATGTAAATCTGCAGGCCAATCAGGAAATGCATTGCTTCTCAGTATGACCACAGAAAGCCCAGACTAAATTTGTAGAGCTAAATAGTGTTACATGCTCAGTAAACAATTGTCTTTTGAACTTTTGAAATTGTTTGCTGATTGCATTGCAAAAGATAATTTCTTGCATTGAAAATTGTAAATCAATATGTTGGATAACTTGCGCAAATGATCATTATCCCTT
Source organism: Margaritifera margaritifera (assembly GCA_029931535.1). Taxonomy (NCBI): domain Eukaryota; kingdom Metazoa; phylum Mollusca; class Bivalvia; order Unionida; family Margaritiferidae; genus Margaritifera; species Margaritifera margaritifera. The sequence continues at coordinate 4,039,165 of JAQPZY010001641.1, forward strand.
TAGGGTCCTGCTGGTCCCCCAGGTCCCCAAGGTGAGGCTGCAGCATACCCTGCAGAACTCCTCGGCAAGGATCACTTCTATAATGGTCGTAGGAAGAGGAGTGCTGGACAGCGCCCACCTGTGATCAGCCACCTGGACATAGAGGCCGACATCGAGCATGTGATTAACAACATCAACTTGCACCAAGTGACCTTGAAGGATGGTGTGGCATTATTTGTAAACAAGATGTGGAGCCATATTGGCAAGCTGGCAGAGGAAGTTGACAGGATGAAATTTCCACCTGGAACCGTGGATAGCCCTGCAGTATCTTGTTTTGAGATCTTACAGGCTTACCCAGACTCCACAGATGGTAAGCAGTCCCATAACCTTATCATCATTGGAGAGTTTGTTGTACTTGGAAGGTATTTTTCACATTACAGCTGTCCCTTGTTAGAAGACACTTCATTATAATGCAATTCCGGATATAACAGAGTACCACTTTCGACACCATGACCAAAATCATACCAATATGTAACAATATGTGTTGAAAGAAAACACGGTGTCGCTTAGTCTTATATCTTCATTTCCTTTGCAAAACACCATTAACATATTTGGACAGTGCCCAACATACCCCAGTTTGGTTTATTACACTATTCTCAATATATCATGGTTCCATACATATTGCTGCTCTAAACATATCACATTTCAATAAATATTGCGGTTCTCAGTAAAACACAGTTAAGTATATAATGAGGTCGGTGGTTATGGACTCCGACTACCACGTTATAATGATGGAGAGCTGTATGATTTGCTAATAGTGCTTGCTTAATTTAGCTTATGTTTTTTTAAATATAAGGTACATTTAAGGGAAAAAACAAGTAGCCCTACCCCACCCCATTTTAATTTTTTTAAATTGGCATTGTATGGACAAGTGAACTACCATGTTTACATAATTTGCACTAATTGGTTTTGGAGGAAATAGAGTAATTAATAGATGGACTAATGGATGGCATCACAATGTACACAACTCTTTTTAAAAAAGTATCTGAATGAAAAGACTACGTTGTAAGTCATTACAGACACTGATTTGGACACAGATATTCTCATGATGTATGCTAAATTGTGCACAAATATGGTAACTGCAATTGAATGGAGACATTAGCCGTTCTGACTTTGGCAGAATCACTCCTATTTTTGACCTGAGATTATGCCTTTATGATCACTTCCATCAAATTCTAGTTTTCCAGTTAGGGCTGTTCCAGTAAAACATACTTGGGACCCAGGGAAGGCACTTTTAATGTGGAGTAGTTAACCATAGATGTAATTTAGAATTTTGTATCATTTTCATATGAACTCTTTGAGTAATAAGAGTACCATGGCATATATTTTTTAAAAGTGCCTTTCCTGGGTACCATGTATGTATAATTGGAACAGTCCTTAAGATAAACTTTTATATAAGTGAACCACATCTTGAACACATGTTCAACCAATTCCTCATGTGATGTCATTCCTGGCAAGGGAAATCACATATATGCACAAAGTGCAACTTATTGAAAGCATCTGTAGGTGGACCACAACTTGAACACTTGTATATCTAGATCACTGAAAAGCTTATAATGTCTGTTTGTAATTCTTTTGTGAAAATGTACCTGAGCACTTGTATTACGAAGCAATTGAATATTGACCAATCAGAAATCATGTCAGCTTAGTGCCCTGATTCACCTTCTAAAGTTCATGAAAGATGTTGAAATGAACAGCCTTTGAGGATCATGCCTCAATGAAACATTATGTGTGCTGCAGAAATTCCAAACAGGAAATGCAATGCATCAACATTGAATGAGTATAGTACCTTTTGCAGTCTTGACTGAATGGACTTGAATGTGTCATATGACAAGAAAGATAATTGTATGAACCACACTTCAATTAAAAAATCACTTTGAATCAATGAAGTTTAATGCTTAAAATAATTTTTAAAAATAAAAATATGAATTATTTCTATATTTATGTTCTGATTCTGATTTTTTTAAAGCTGACATTTCTGTTTAACATTGGCAGGGGTTGGCATCTCAGATTGAAATGCAAGATCTGTTAGACGTTTATTAGTACATTAAAGATAACATATTGTTAGTTCCAAGAAATGCATCAAGGGATAGGCATATATTAAATAATGCTTCTGTATAATTTTACCTGCAGTCATACAGGTCTGTGAGAACCCAAGGTTGTTCTTTTTCTTCTTTCTTCTTCTTTTTGTTCTTCTTGTGGATTTTTGAACTAATTTTTTCAATAAGGCTTTGATAAAAGCTTCACTTCAGTGTGGATTCAAATCCTCACTTACATATGTTAGAAATACTTGCACTAGACTGCATTATGAAGCTGTAGATTACATGGTTACTAACATTTGCATTGTACAGGGAAGCAGTTTTTTACACTTATATTTGGTGCAGGTACTTCAGACAGTGTGTGCATTTTATTCTTGTTTTGTACTGTTATTATAGATGTACTAGATTGAAAATACTTCTTTCTCATGGCTAATCTAGAAAATTTGTTGTCTTACAGGTGTATACTATGTGGATCCTAATCAGGGAGGCATTTTGGATGCCATGGAAGTGTGGTGTAACATGACTGGTGGTGGTCAGACATGTATCCAGCCAACCACAGAGACAAAACAGGTTTGTCTATATGTGTGTCTGCATCAGGTCCTGTGCCATGGTTGAATATACTGTATTTATCTAATGATAAGCCAACATTTTATGATCATACCACCTAACCTCTTTACAAAATTTTGGCAAATATTTACTTTTGTCTTTTCATAAGCACACACCTACTTTTTGAGAAATTTATCATACTGTCCCGCTAGGCTTAGCACAGGACTAATGCTCATTATTGAAGAAAAGATATCACAACAACCATAATTCTATTTACTATTTAATATTAACTAGTTTACACAAAAATCACACTTATTACACTTATTAAATCTGAGATTTGTTTTGTATGACATAAATGTGGCCAAGGCAAATATTACATTGATTTTGCCTGCTAAAATTAGCACCATACTGGTCAACCTAACAACAATCAGCATCAACTTTATTTACAGCGGTCAGCCAACATCAACCTTATATCTACAACATTATTTACAGCAGTCAAGCAACATCAACAATTTACAGCAGTCAACCAACAATTTTTTACCCTGGGGAACCAAGGTCAATTGCAGATAACTTGTCTCTGGTAAAATACTGGAAAAGTTATTATAAGAAACATTAACTTTTCTCAATAAATTCTGTTTCATTTCACTTTGTGTCGTGTAGTCTGCCACATGGTCATGGAATGACAATGCCCAATAACGCCAGCATTCCATGACCACTGTGAAAAAAATTTGGCTCCAGTTATAAAAAAATTATGTACAAGGGTTGCATAAAACAAATGTTATCCATTCCCCAATTATTTTCTCCCTGAAACCACTGGGATGGGAGTACTGGTGGATAAAACATGTATTGCCCTCTTTTCTTACCATGTAGTATACATTTTGTGACAGTGTATGTTTTGATAAAATGTGAGCAGAGAGGTTCATAGTACATGTATCAGTAATGAGGCACTGCAAGTGTAATCTGAGTTGAAACAGTAATGAGACAATGCAAGTGTAATCTGAGTTGAAACATTAATGAGGCACTGCAAGTGTAATCTGAGTTGAAACAGTAATGAGGCATTGCAAGTGTAATCTGAGTTGAAACAGTAATGAGGCATTGCAAGTTTAGTCTGAGTTGAAACAGTAATGAGGCAATGCAAGTGTAATCTGAGTTGAAACAGTAACGAGGCACTGCAAGTGTAATCTGAGTTGAAACAGTAATGAGGCACTGCAAGTGTAATCTGAGTTGAAACAGTAATGAGGCATTGCAAGTTTAGTCTGAGTTGAAACAGGGATGAGGCACTGCAAGTGTAATCTGAGTTGAAACATGGATAAGGGTTGACAGCCTTAAAGTTTGTTAGACTTTGGTCAGTACAATTAAAATCCAATTAGTAACATTATGCAGATGTGGAATCAAGAGGGTGGAAATGAATTAGGTGCAAAAGTACAAGAACTGAACAAATTTTCACATATCATTTATCATGTTGTCAAATAGAATATTTTAGCATTATTTGACAACATCAACATTATATCTACAATATTATTTACAGCAGTCAACCAACAATTTTTTACGAGATAAATGATTTGTGTATGCCTTGAAAATATGATGTCAGCTGCCAATTGCAAACATATTTCTGCATATTTAAGTGCTAACAGAAATTCCCAATGAATAGGAATTATATTTACCTCAAATGACCTCTGACCTTATGCTATGAATTTTCTGATAAAGCAGTGACAGGTTATCGGAACAATACTTATTCCACCAGTACTTAGAAGATCCAGACAATACATCATGCAATAAAACAAAACAAATTAAGATGAAATGCATAAACATAGCACAAATTCTGCTATACAGGTATGCCACTGTTGCACTGTATCCAAAATTCAAAGAAAGCATCCTCAATAACATGCCGGGCTTCAAGATCAACAAGGTCATGCATACATTCCAAATTCAGAAGCATTCCTATTATAAACCATCAGAAACAGCTGCAAATCGAAGCAATTTTAAATATTAAACTATTGCTCTGTCTGATTTTGTTTGTTTTTTAAAACAATTTTTAATATGACAACAAAAGTGTTGGCAGCCACCCCCCCCCCCCCCCACACACACACACCCACCCCCAGACTACAGTTATACTGTAGAAGGGAGATAACTTTGTTATGCTTTGTACTCATTTAATCACAAATTAATGACCCTGATACTGACACCCAACCAGCTGACTCAAAGAACAAGGTTGCACAATAAAAACTTGATTTCAGTATTTTATAATACAAGTCAGCCAAAACTTCAAAATACAACCCATCTTTCTTTCTTCAATATTTTACAACACAAGTCAGCCAAAACTTCAAATAAAACCCATCTTTCTTTCTTCAGCTGTAGCATCTATTCTGGATGGAATAGATATCAACATGTACAATAAAAGTCAATTTTAGGGACATATGTTTTATTACTAGGTAGAATTAAACATTTTACATGTCTCAGGCTGAAATTCGTCATTGTTAATTGTGATACTAATGTATTTATATTTATGTTCCAATTATACAACTGCATATGTTCCAACCCCCACCCACCCCCATGATATCATCTAGAGAAAAAATCTGTGATTAAAGCACTTATTTCTTTTTTTCCAGATGAATGCCAAATATTGGCCCATGTATAATAAAGCTGAGCCTGTCTGGTTCAGTGAAATGGATGGTGGTTTCGAGGTGAGTAGGTTACATTTTCCTTGTTGTTTTTCTTGTCACAGAGAAAAGTATTTTATGATAGCAGTTTACATGGCAGTTTTTGATGGGCAATTTATTTACTTTTAATAGTAGTTCTGTGACAGGGGTTAAAATATGGTAACTAGGCTGTTTTAATTTTACTGTTCAGCTATTAGAAAAATATTTGATGAAACTTTGCCCATGCAAATGTTATGACTAGCTTGTGTGATGTGCACCACATTCAGGTCCCAAGTTCAAAGGTCAAACCTATAGCAACAGAGATGCAAATCCCTACCAAAGTGAATCAGGAATGTCTGGTTTAATAAAATAGAATCCAAGCATAAAGATAGGAATACTTCATATTGGTAGCCAACAATTTATTTTAAGTATTAAATCTTACTGATTTCAAGTATTTTGGGGTTTACATGTGCTCTCTACAGTCATCTCTCCCACGAAGGTGTATTATTCAGCCAATGTTGATGTCTTGTGTATTCCATTTAGAACATCTGTAGCACACTTTTTCTGGCTATGTATAATTCTTATCTGTCACTTTAGGTTCAACATCTTTCTTTAACTTCCTCAGGTGAACCATGTGCTAAGTTTACCTGATTTCTGATTGGTCAGTATTCAGTTGCATTTTTGAAACAAGCATTTATCTATGCTTTCACAAAAGAATTACAATCAGACATTGCAAGCATTTCTGTGATGTAGTTATACCAGTGACCAAGTTGCAGCTCGCCTACATAAAATTATATCAGACCTGAAAATGATAATCTTTTAGAAGTGATTATAATCATGTAATTTGAGATTAAAAATAGGAATGATCCCACCAAAAATCAGAAATTTTGGCAACTCTGTTGTAAGGTAAACTGGCAAATTCTGGCCTGATTTTATACTTCGCCTGTAACTTCAGAACTGTTCAAGATATTTTGATGAAACGTGGAATATATTTATATAGATCATCTTACAAGAGTGGTTAAATTTTAATAATATTTATGACACTGTTAAATTCTGATGACATGTATGAATGTTAAGTTCTAATGTTATTTATAACACTGTTAAATTCTAATGATATTTATGACACTTTTAAATTCTAATGATATTTATGACACAGATTCAGTAATGTCTGTCTTTTGCAAACTTTGAGTTCCATAAAATTTCATAGGAGATGAACACAAATTTACATTTCTATTTATTACTTGATGACAATCGCTGATATTATTCTATAAAACAACTGATTAGTGTAGTGCAATAACCTTTAAGTACATTTCTGATGCCGTTGACATTATGCCTTTGTCTTATATGATGTCATGGTTTCATTTGTCATTCCACAAAATATCATATCATTGATGTCATGTGTCATTACCAGAAAGCACACATAGATTTAATGACCCTAAGTTAAATATCAAGGTCATGGGAAGGTCAATTGCTACAACAAGATTATTTGAGCCTCCACCTTCCAGGTCAAATGCTACAACAAGATCATTGAGCCTCCACCTTCCAGGTCTGGACTGTAACATTAGCTATTACAGATGCTTTTGTTCAGTCTTGATTCAGGTACATGCCAAAACTGTGTACTGCATTTCGAGTAATAGTTCAGAAGTCAAGCTCACAGAAAGGTCAAATATGGAACTTTGATCATCTTCACATCTTCTGCATAACTTTTGAATTACCACAGACATTTTGATAAAACCTTGTGCAGAGATTTGTCATTCCTAGTAAGTGTCTGGTACTGGATTTAGGCTTGTAGGTTCAAAATCAAATATTATAAGATGATGGTGAACCATTCTACCTTTGTTTTCAGGGAATTTCTGCAAGCAACAGTTTACTAACACATCCAGTTTCCTCAGGTCAAACTTTTCTTCAGTTCATGACCGCTGGTGACTTGCACGCTATGATTATATACTGTTCTTACATAAATTTCTTTTTTTTTGACCCAATAATAGATCCAATATCCTGATCAAGTTGCTCCCCTTGCCCGCAGAAGTAAGATGGCTGTCCAAAAATTCATATATCATTGCTCTGAGTCCTCTGTCTGGTATGACAAGGCTTCCAACAGCTTCAGTATGGCCATCAACTTGCTTGGAATGAATGACCAGGAAATGAGGACAGAGGACCTGGATGGAATCACCGTGCTACAGGATAACTGCAAGGTGGGTGAATTAAAAACATTTCTGCACAAGTTTCATAACTTATGTATAGTGAAACATGTCTATGAAGGACACTCAAGAGACCATGAAATTTATCCTTTATGAAAAGGTGTCATTTATATGAGGTTTAATAGGTATAAGAGAAGATTAAGCATGGTTCTGTATTCTAGCAGGTGTGCTTCACATGGAGTTATTCACTAGGGCAGGTGTGCTTCACATGGAGTTATTCACTAGGGCAAGTTTCATTGCATGTTAAAGTCATTTGACATGATAAATACTGAATTTAAACAGGTCAGGATCAAATTACTCTTTATTAGTACAACATGTGATTGAATCATGCGTTGACACATTTCCAGAGATATACATCTTAATGGTGTTAAATGTGTGTACTTTTTCTGACAGTTCTTGTGTGTGCAACTATTTCAACAGTTTTTGATGAATTGCCATGAAATTTGTTAGACATTCTTGACATGAGGTCAACATGCCCATAGTAGTTAGTCATTATGCTCTCATTTATTTTTCAGACTAGTGTCCCATTTTTGTGTAATATGTATCTACTGTGTGATAATTCTTGTGTGTGCAACTAGTCTCACAGCTTTTAATGAATTGCACTGAAAATTGACAGACACTATTGATGGGAGATCAACATGTGCATATGGTTCTGTTATTGTGCTCTGATGCATTTTTCCAGAGTTATGCTCCTTTGGTTGTATGTGCGTATACTTTATATGATAATTCTTGCCACAAATTCCACAGCTTTTGATGAATCACCCTGAAATTTGGTAGGCACTATAGACACGAGGTCAGCATAGACATATAATAATAATAATAATAATTATTTTATTTCAGACTTAAGTCCATGGACAATAAAAACCAGCAATTTCACAAAAGATATGATAAAAATCACAAAACAATATTAATACAACAATTTGCTCCAACATTCAATTAGTGATGAATTACAACAGCATGCAAAGTGAAAAACTTCTTTCAAGATTTTGTTATTACTACTAGCTATTCTATTTCTAAATGAGTACACTATCTTTCTTAGCAAAATGCAAAGGCTATTGACATTGTTGTTTACAAACATTCCAGATGCACTATGGCACCTATCGTAACCCATTAAAAATCTAAATGCATTGTTGTAACAGACATTTAACTGTGTCATTTTAGAACATGAAAAATTTGTCAATAGAGGAGCACAATACAAATTCATGCAATATGATTTGTAAAGCAAAATTTTTGTATCTGTAGAACATGTTTTAAAAGACCTTAAAAGCATATTTACTCGTATACAAAGAGAATGATATTGTCTTTGTATATCACTATCATCTACCAAATCAGAACAAATGACATGCCCTAGGTACACATTCTCATTGACAAACAGCAGCTTTTCTCCACAAAGCCTAACTTCAGCTATGGACACCTTTTTCAGATTTTGAGGTCTGAAACACATACATAGTCTTTTTTGTATTGTACTCAATATCACATACGAACCACTCACATATTTTTAATAGCTTTCATAATCCACCAGTATATGGGCTAAGTACAGACATATCATTAGCAGAACTGAAGTTATTCATAAATAAACCGCCAATGTGGCATCCAATAGAAGACCTATTCAAATCATGATTAAGGTCATCAATATATACATTAAACAGAAATGGGGATTGAAAACCTCCTTGCTGCACACCATTTCTCACACAGAAAGACATAGTAGTTATCTGACCCCACTTTACACAAAATTGTTTATCGTACCAATTAAAAAGCAAACTAACAACATACAATGGAATGTTTCTATCAGCTAACATTCTGAATAGGGTCCAGTGATTTATTCGGTCAAAAGCTTTCTTAGCATCCAAGAAACATACATAAACTGGACTACCATTATCAACATAGTAATTAGTGACTTTCTTGAAGGCAAACAGACACATATTAGTGGAGAGATGTTGCCTAAAGTCAAGCTGATTGTCTTGGAGCTCTATCTCACATCATCAAATCAGAATTAGTTTTAAAGCTTTGGATATCACAGTGGCCATGGCAAAAGGTCAATAATGAGTTTATCCGGGAATATGTCCCTCTCTTGTATAAGACAGTTATACTCCTTTTTGGGGTGTTAAATGTGTATACTACACATGTATATGAAAATTCTTGTGTGTGCAGCTAGTCTCATAGCTTTTGATGAATTGCCCTGAAATTTGGCAGACATTTTTGAGATCAGGTGAACATGTTCATTTCATTCTGTCATCACTCTTTGATGACTGAGTTTTGTCCATTTTTGGTGTTAAATTTATATACTATATACAAGATTGCATGTATGGGCAACAAGTCCCATATCTTTGGATGACATACTTTGCAACTTGGCAGACATTATTGACATTGGGTAAACATCATCTATTGCTGTGCTCTGATGATTTTAGAGTTATGTTCCTTCTTTTATCCATTGTAAATGTCCTTTTAGCATGTTCATATATATACTCGCTTATAAGTCAACGTTTTTTACTTAGAATTTGACTCATGCAGAGTAGGGGTCGTCTTATAAGCGCAACATTAAAAAAATTAAAAAAATCTTGGGGTAATGTTGGAAACTCTAGATGTTTGCAGTACATAAAAATACTGTCAATTCATATATTTTTACGTTTTCATGCCACTATTCCTATGCAGTAATGCATATATGGTATGCACTGTGTTTATCCATTTCATGACGGTATGCATTACACAATACATGTATCTACAGTTATTTGGATTTTATTAATTTGAAAATATTACCAGTAAATTAAATACTACCTACTGCAAAATGAAGTGTCCATCAATGTTTACCGTGAGTGTTTACTAGTAAGTATATTGCCTCCATTTTCGTGCAAGTCCGAACAACCTGTATTTGTATTAATATTTGTGTTTTGCTGTAAAAAGACTGTGCTTGATGCAATAAAAGTTTTGATTTAATTTGTATTTTCCTTTTCCACAAGTCAGATTTAATTCCCAAGTGATATTTCCCAAGTTATCTGCCAGTGCATGTGGGCCGATAAGCCTTTGGCTTGTAAAGGGACTCACTTTGTTTTCAAGTTGACAATCCTTTTTGATCGAGCCGCCAATCTATACTTGTTCAGTGCCAAAAAAAGTTCTACAACTTCCTGTGCATATACTTTGACCTTAATCCCTTTGCTTGTAAAGGCAACACACTCTTTGTTTTCCCACGTGATAACCCTTTGATCAAGCTGCGAGTTTGAGTTCAGTGCCAAGTAACGGATCACTCCCTGTGATCTTGCCGCACAATTGACATGTGTTCAGTTGCAGCCCTTAATAGATTTCTGACTTTATGATCAAAGTGTTACTCACAGAACCCAAGCTCAGTCTCTGCATAAGCACCCGCATATGACAGTAAAGCCGAGAATCGGAGTCGGACGAGATTTACGATGACTAGATGACGACGATTTACAATGACTAGACGACGATGTAGGATTTCAGAACTTTATCAGACAATGAGGATTATTTCTTGGACTTTGTACCAGATGACATTAGATAGTGACATTTATAGGATACTGTGAATCACAAAAAAGTGGACTTAACTTTCATTGTTTATTTGTACGACGTGTGGAATTAACATATTACTGGATATTGTGAATCGGATCATTCTGAACTTCTATTTTGATACCGGTATGTGACCTATAATTGAATTCATGGATTTATCATATAAATGGATTAAAAATGTCAAGCATTATGGATTTCAATGGACTTTATTACACAAAGATAGACAAACTGTAAGTTGTCAATTTATTTGTGACATTTCACTCAATAATGTAATTGTATTTTACACTGGTTTTGTCTTTTTTTTTCTTATCTATCTATCCAGTTTGGCTTGTTTATATTTCCAAAGTGCATTTCTGACTCACTAAGAAGTCACCCCTTCAGACGATCAGACTTCCAAAATACACCCCGACTTATAGGAGGGTCATAGAGAAATTCACTTTTTGCAGCCCTAAAAAGGGGGGGTTGACTTATAATTGAGTATATATATATATATATATATATATATATATATATATATATATATATATATATATATATATATATATATATATATATATATATATATATATATATATATAAAGTAAATTCTGTCTTAAGAGACCACCCCTTCTGCCAACAAAAAGTGGCCTCTCAAGACAGGTGGTCTCTCATAACAGCTCGAATTTCAGCACTGTTTAAGAAGGAAAAATAACCACAATCACTGTACATTTATTGTGTTCTTTGTTCATAGTTCTTGTTAAAATATTGCATGCCTTCATTTGAAAATAATTTTATATAGCAAAAAAGATATACATCTGTCATTAAACGTGAATCACATTTATATTTGAAGATCACATGTACATGTGTTAGCATATGAAACCTTTTATTAATTGACTCCTTGTCTTTTATAACATCCTGAATTTGAGTTTTACTGACATTTAAACTGACTGCTATTTTGCGAGTGGTCTCCCCTTTTTCGCTTCTTTCAGTTACATTAATTGTTTTCTCCAGTGTTAGAATTTGTCTCATTTTTGTTGGAGGTTCTGCCATTGTTATTAGGGTGCTAGGTGTAACGTTATCAGTGATCAATTGTAAAAATGACTGTAGCAGTTTTGATCATACTTTGGGGAAATATGGAATACATATACAGTGTATATGTACCAATGAATGAAATAAAGAGACAGAATTAACTCATCCAGAAACAGAATAAATTTATTTAGAGGCAAAAGTCAAAGGCTTAATTTACCTACAATATAAAGGAATTAACTCTATAAACAAAGGGTGTAACCGGATGCACTAAGATGAACAGATGACAGCTTGGTGTGTGGGCTGTAATCACTGTAGCATAAAAAAGCAACAAATAACACAACCCTTTAACAATGACAATCAAATCCGGAAAATGATTCTCACCTACTGGCATTAAAGACAAAGACATCATTCACCCTCGGCATTACGAATTAAATCCAAAGACAAACAATGTATGCAACCGCTACATTGACGTTGGCACTACAATGGCAGTTAGTGCGTGTATTTTAGTTTGGTTTACAGTCTAGAACAAAGGACACTACATACATGACCTGTAAAATTTAAGAAACCAGTAGACAGCTTAATTATATTTTTTTTGTTTGTTTTGTTTTTGTTTAGAACAGTCTTTACTTTTTAAGCGGTCATTGTTACAAAGGATTAAATAAAGGCCAGTGGTGTTTGTCTCAGTTCTCCAACTAGGGTCATTCATAGCAGTGGTATTTTATAACAATCGCCCATTCGCAACTTTGCAGTCAATCCTATGGATCATACTTTACTCTCGTAGAAATCGCTGAGGTGATTCCGAATGAACAATCTGCATGGGTTCTAGTCTGGTTTACTATCAGTAACATATAACACTACATGCATGACCTGTACATTTTAAGAAAGCAAGAGCCAGCCTGATTTCTTTTTGTTTTTGATTTTGTTTATAACAGTCTTTACTTTTTAAGCGGTCATGGTTACAACAGATTAAATAAAGGTTAGTGGTGTTTATCTGTTTTTGTGATGCGGTCATTTATTGCAGTGTTGAAATGCATATTTTGTTAAGAAATCGTGGTCACTGGTTACATTCTGCAGGTGGTCGCTCATGACAGTGCATTCATATAATAAAATCGATCCGTACATTACAATTGTGGTTGTAAGTGACAGGTGGTAGCTCTTAGCAGAGGTCATTCAAGACTGGTTTTACTGTATATACTTACATTCTGCCCAAGTTATTGCTCTTTTCTACTTGCACCAATCATTTAAACAAGAAGGGTTGGGGCATCCATGTCCTGTGGACACTTTGTAGGTCTTTTTTATTCAATCTTGCTTGTGAAACATATTTGAGACAAAGGTATCACTTTTTTGTGATGACAACAGCAAGTTTAGACTCGTGACATTTGACTGTTTAATTTTAATTTAAGACTTCAATTTTAGGCAATGAAATCACTGCTTTCTGGACTCAAGTCCAAACTTAAGTTTTGTAGGTGAAATTCAGACCTGGCTTGAGTTTCACCAACATAACTTAAGTCTGGGCTTAAACTTCAGTCTCGAATCCAGCAATTGCATCGGCTTAAATTTAAGTCTGGACTTAAAATTGACCAATCAAATGTCTTAAATCTGGTTGGGTAGGTGAAATCCAGCCCAGATCATTTAAATTATTGCTTACTATCAAGAAATGTCAAGAGGGCAATCCATTCAATATGGTATAGTGTTTATTTCTCCAATTTGCAGGATCATTCTGTAGACAGCTATACTGTATTCGAAGTCAGGAGTGCTGTGGCAACCAATCTTCCAATTATTGACTTCCAGCCAAAAGATTATGGACAACCAAGACAGAAGTTTGGCTTTCAAGCAGGATCTGTATGCTTTGTGTAGATTTCTTTAGTTAATGTATCTAAATTCTGCTTCTTTTTGTTTTTTCCTACTTCAAAAGCTCAATAAATAAATGTAGATCAAAATATATTAATGCAAGTAATGTTTGATATTCAAATACTTTATCATAGATATGTATCTGTATGTAAATTTTAACACAATAATATGATGTGATTATAATGCCAATCTCTGTGAAAAAAAGAATACTGTAATCCTCTTAGTATATTCATTTAGAAAAATTCTGGCCTGACTACATTTTTGGAAGACAAAAAGATGTTGTGCACAGTATTTTGGTTATGCCCCTTCCCCACCTCTTCCATCCTTATTTGTGGAGGGGACAGATTGTGTTACCCATATTCTTCCATCATGTCTTGTTCCATCCCTCCCAAATTTTTGTTTCTACTCAATAACTTTTAAAGGACTTAATGGATTTAAATCAAAATTTAACGTAAGACTTTACATTAAGAAGACCTAGGTCAAGATTGATTTTCACCATTTTATGGCAGAGTTTTTATGGAGTTATGGTCCCTGTTTGACTTGGAACTTTGCCATTCAATTTTGTTCTGCTCAGTAACTTGTACATAACTTGATTGATTGAAATAAAATTTGGTATGTGGATTTACATTAAGGAGATCCAAGTCAAGTTCGATTCACACCTTTTGCCATCAATTTTTTTTATATATGGAGTAAAGGCCCTTATTTGCTTTAGTACTTTGCCCTTAAATTTTCACGCAGTAAATTTTGAAGGACTTCATGGATTGAAACCAAAATTTGGTATAATATTTTACATTAAGAACATTTTGGGTATGTTTGATATTAACCATATTCCATTAAAGTTTATAGTTATGGCCCCTATTTTCTTTAGAACTTTGCCCTTAAAGTTAGACTCAGTAACTTTTGAAGGACTTCAAGGATTGAAAATAAATTTGGTATGATGCTTTACATTAAGATGACCTCAGTAAAGTTTGATTTTAAGTGTTTTCCAGAAAAAGCTTATGGAGTTATGGCCCCTGTTTTACTTGAACCTTTGCCCTTTACTCACATCATACTGGCAGGGGCATCCATGGCATATGGACATATTTCTTGGTTTTTTTTATTTTTTTTTTAAAAAAATTTTTTATATTTCTTTTATGTAATTTTATATGCATATCCATTTAACTTTTTAAACTTTGACAAGTTTGGTACATATTAATTATACATACATACATACATCTTGCCATAATATGGATATTTCAGCAGTCAATAAAAACTTGTGATTTGTGATGAAGTCCTACAATTTGTTTACATATTTTATAGCTCAGATCTGTGATGACATAAAGTTGATATTAATCAGGACTTGGTATCTCAGACATGCCTCTAAAATGAATCGTGCATTGCTGATTTTGATTGATGTTGGAAAGCTTATGACTATGACATTAAATAAAATACTTCCATCCAGCCAGTAATGAGCTTTCTTTGTAGATATATCCATTTAGGGTGACATTATTTTGTTTTTCTCATCATTATATCATTTTGATGTGTGTTGTAACTTGTATGGAAAGAACCAATTTCATACAGTTTATGCATTAGTTTACATATATTCCGCCCATGATGCTTAATCCGTCCAATCAGCTATGTCAGTGATGGTGCATTATTCTCTAATGTATGTCTCCTTAATAAACTCTGGACATGCCTGTAGTCAGATGCACCAATTATCTAGCCTGATCATGGCCAAATTAACTTTGCATGTAAGTCAGTATTTGCAGCATTAAAGCCTTTTTTTCTATATTATTTTGTTGTCTTTTGTCTCTCAATGCTTATTTAAAAGAATCTACTGAATATGACTACCTGTAACCTACTCCTGCAATAACAGAAAACATACAAAGTTCAATATATACATACCTGCAACAGCACGATGTGTCACGCAACAAACAGGATTTTTTACTCCCCCACCCCATCCCTGACATGGTCATGTTGAGAAAAACATGATTTTCAGTAATCTTAGTGGGAAAAAAAAAGAGATATATGTTTTGACCACCATTATACACATTATACATGTCCATAGCATGTAGTCTGTATAAACAGTAAACAGTCCTGTTTAGAGCTCATGTAAAACTATCCTTGGGCAGTTTATACAGCTGATTACAGAGGCAATTAAAATGTAAGATGATCAGATATAAGCAACCACCATTTCACAAATTACTTAAATGGTTGAGAATAGCTAGGGTAATGCCATGTGAAGTTCTGTGGGAGAGCCCATTAGATTAATTTGCATAGGTAAAAGTACATGAAATGGAACAACCCAATTTGTTTGAGTTAGGTAAATCATAGAGATGTCTATTGAAGAACAAATGCTATTACACATCACTGCCTTAAATAAGATTAGCGGCAACATTTCATTGAAGTCGGATTTTACTCCATATTTAATTTTTTGCACACACTGCAAACACCATATCAAAATTAGTCATTCCGGAGTGTACGACATCTGTTGACATAGTAACACCAACCAGCATGTTTGACACTCCCTCACAGCAATGCAGATGCAGAAAGATCATTTTCTATGCTAAGAAAAATTCATGATCTTCAGGGATGTCTGAACAACAGTGCCATCCAGTCTCTAATGAGTACAAATATGAAAAGACAGAAACTTTGTATATTTTTTTATATTTAATGTCTGTGTGGTTATGTTTATGTGAGTGTGGGCACGTGTGTGGTGATAATATTGGACAATTCCAAGTCTTCCAAATATTTTTGGTTTGTAAGTGTGTTAAATGCTTCAAAGAAAACAAATTTTCTTTTTGATCAAATTTTAATTTCCAGTAAATTTCTATAGGCTTATATGAAAAGATATCTTATTCTCAATAGGATGACGTCATTTTTTTTAGTCATGCGCACTGACCACCCCCCCACCCCCCTTTTTTAGTCCAAAAGCCCCAGCCCCCCAACCCTGTCTGGGAGTATGGCAGGTATGCATATATATTCATCAAGCTCAACATTAACAAAAAGCAGCTTCTTTCAAAGTCGCATACACCGATTCCTCATTTTAACATACCCAGATAACTTTTGAACCCGCTTATAATGCAGAGGCAGGTGTGGATTCTATTTCTTTTCTTACAGAAAGGCAAAAAATAGACTACTGTTTGCTTAACATTAAAAAGGTGCAATCATTTTATTCTCAAAAATAGCAGTTAGTCTGTGGAAGTTTTGAAATTGTCATGAAATTTGCAAATTTTAATAAGAAATCAAATTTTGTAGGATTTTCTTAAAAATATTTTCTTAATAAATAACCCAAGACAAAATATTGATCAATGAAAATGTTGGTAAATGCTTAATGGTAGCAACACTATGAATAAAATTTAATTAAAGAAGTCTTGTTGGGTGAAAATTGTGATTTAGGTTGATCTTTTAGTTTTCAAATGTAATCATCATAAATGTTATGTGCCCTCATTTATTCATATGTGAAAGGAGTCCATTGACTGTTATGGCGATGCCCAAGAGAACTTCTGTGAGAAACCACTTAAATTCTTACTTGGTGGCTAAGCTGGCTTTATTTTGACAACTGTTGAAAACTTAATGGTCCTTCAACACAGTGATAGAAGCTAATTAACAGATTAGTTGTCTCCAGCTTATTACAGTACATGTACATGACAGGTGCTGACAGCAACACCCTGGTGTAGATTTTTTTTTCTTTCTTGACAATAAGAACATGAAAGTCGGATCACAGTCTAAGGCAATATAAAAATGCAATGTCAAAATTCAAAGACACATTACACATGATTTTTTTTTTTAATAGAAATAAATTACTTGGTAAATTATCATGAATTTCGATTGGTTTGGTTTTGTGGGCACATGATAGACTATACATGGCAGTCAGTATATTTGGTGGAGGAAGAACCCGGGAAAAACAACCTACAAATGGGAAGCTTTCTCACATACCCGCATTGGCCAAGCTGAGACTTGAACCAATGCAGACAGAGAGGTGAGATGTGATTGACCTGTAAAGGCAAGCGCCTTGGACCACTCCACCACCCAGGACCCTGGTATGAAGTTTAGATACAAATAGTTTATTTAGTAATGTTAAGAAATACACTAGAGGATGTCAAGGTCATTCTGATATTCCTCTGGAAGAACATACCTGCCAACCTTCCAGACAGTGTTGGGGGTTTTTTTTGAGACTTGAAAAGCGTGTTTTGAGGACCCCCAAAAAGTGACACTGTGCAATTGAGAATAAATTATTTACTCGTATAAACCTATAGAAAATGACTGGAAATTCAAATTTGAATAAAAGAAAATAACATGTTTTCTATGAAGCATTTAAAACACTAACAAAAAAAAAATAGTTGGTAGCCTTAGCATTGTCAAATATCATCACCTCACACGTGCCCACACTCACATAATCACAACCACACAGACAATAAATATATAGTATTATCACAGTAACACGATCTTGATTGCTAGATCATGTCGAGTTGTCAGCATTAGAAAATCCAGATCATTATGAGACGCGAAGCGTCGAGTCATGATCTGGATTTTTATGCTGACGAGACGTGATCTAGCAATCAAAATTGCACTACTGTGATAATGATAGTTTTTTTATATACCTATCAATTTTCATATAATTTAATAAAATCACTATATGTAGTTGAAAAACACGAGTAATTGCTAAACATTTCAACCTCTTTAATACGAACTTCATCTTAAAACATAAACTGAATTACTTTTTTAAAGGAAGACATGCGCATGAATATTAGTTTTATGAATGAAGTTTGTGAAACAAGGTTCGCTCAGTTTGACTACCATCACTGTCAATAACAAATTCTTCTACACTTGAGGGCAGACTGCTCATATATGTGATTTACAGTTATTGTGCAGTTCTGAAATTTTGCATCACGGAAGTTTTCACCAGCTGAATGACTGAAAGTTTCTTTCAGAGGCCAGGTTGAATGCGGTTGAACTGTTTCTGTGGGACATTGTGAGAGGCTCCGATGGGAACTTGACACGGGAATGACAACATTGTTTTGACAGTTATTTACAACAGGATTGGAGAAATTGTTGGAACTTGATAGTACAGATTTGTTGCAGAGAATATTACTCATTTATAATTCAAATTCATCCATTATGCGGGAAACTCACATTACCATTTATGAATTTCCGGAAATGGGTTGTACTGTGCAACTGTAATGTTTTGGTACGCGTTTTCCGAATATGATCTTGCTTCAGACGAACATTTTGGCAATATTTTACTACTTAAAAATAAAGAAATAAATGCTTTTTTATTGTTGTTGTGTCAAAATATTGTTTAGACCTTTCAGATATTTTACATATAATGCAAGGTTTCTTAACTAACGTCGCTGTGAGAGCTTTGTTTACTGCTAGTGTTGGCATTCCATCGCTAGGGGCGCTGCTATTGTCACCAGGAAACATCAAGGACAATGTAGTCCCAGCCTCGTTTGAGAGTATGGTGATACAGGTTTAGAAAACGATAGTATCGTTTTCCTGCTTGTAGGAAATGATGGTAAAATTCTAACTCTTTCTTGTGTAGAAAATTGGTAGGTATATAATAAATAAAATAACACCAAGTTTCTTCTTTTAAAATGCAATGGGCAGTGGAATACAGTCTTGGCTGCTCTAAATAGTTCAGTAGGGGTTTGAAAGAAATACAAGTGTCATTTGTGTTCATCTTTGCTTCCATTATAAACTGAATGCTACTGTTGTTCAAACCTCCCCGAAGATCTTGTTGAATTTTCTCAGCATAGGAAATGATCTTTCTGCATCTGCATTGCTGTAAAGGAGTGTCAAACATGCAGGTCTGAAAAATGATCTGTAACTGCAAGCCGCTAAAGAAAAGTACTTCATTTCTTTTGATATGGTCTGTTGATGATTGTTTAAACATGTCAGTTACTTTGGGGATTGAGCTCTGCATTCATGCAATGTCCAGATGTTGGGTGGTGTTGCCATGTCAATGGATATCACACACTCCAGAATAACTAATGTCAATACGGTGTTTGCAATATGTGCAAAGAATAAAATGCTCCCCCTTGCTGCTGTGCTTCACAAAGTCAAACTCCATTAACCAGGAGTTCTGAAATTTAGTTTTGCTGGGCTTGACTTGCTTCGCATAAGGCATTCTTTCCTGAATCACAGCTGCGTTTCAACATTTTGCCTTAAAAAATGAAACACTTGTACACTATTACAACTACCAAAATATAATCATGTTGTGTGTTTTATATATGGAGTAAAATCCCACTTAGAAGAAACATTACCGCTGATCACAAAATTGCCAGTAAACTTCAATAAAGATGGCTTAAACATTCTCATTCAAGGCAATGATGTGTAACTTTTGTTCTTCAGCACGCATATCTTTGATTTACCTAACTTCAAACAAAATTGGGTTGTTCCACTTTACCTATGAAAATTTCCTAATGGGCTCTCCCACAGCAGTGCTCAAAGGACTTAACACTTAGCTATGGTCAGCCAATTAAGTAATATATTAAATGGTATTGGTTTATCTCTGATGTGTTAATTGCCTCTATGACGATCAACTGTATGAACTGCTCTGAGGATAGTTTTACATGAGCACTAAGCAGCACTGTTTACTGTCTATACAGGCTACAGGTTATGTGCATATATTGTGGTGGTAAAGAAAAGTATTTCTCCATCTGTTTTTTTTTTCTTTCTTTTTGCTGAGATTAATAAAAATTGCATTTTTGTAACACAACCAATCATGTGGTTTGGGAGTAAAAAGATGATTTTCGTGTGACACATAGAATATGGAAGAGTGGTTTTCTTATTTTGAAAATAAAAAAAGGGTAACAAGTCTGAAGTAAATAAATAGTAAGTTATTTTCACCAATAAAGTTCATGATGCAGATTGTAATATTTGTGAAGAATATCATGCCGATAAATTACAACAGGACATTTATAAAGCAATAAGAAAAATAATGAAGCACCTGGACCAGACAGAATTAGTGTAGGATTTCTACATCGATCAGATACTACAGCTGTATGTATTGTTAAAATCACAAGCCATAGACAAATCCCAAGTATTTGCCTTGATCTAATTTGTGGATAGTTCTTCAAACGATCAAGTTGATAAGAACATGCAAATTCTAATAAAATGTACATAGTTTTCTTTTTCTTTTTTCCTTTTTTTCTTGGTCTGTATTATTTTATATCCTGATGCAGTATTCTGGAACAATGCAACTGCTGTATGCTGTCTTTATAAGTTCAAGTGACTCGGTCATTGCAATGCATTATCAATGAAATGTTGGTGACATTTAAAATCACTATCTTGAGGAATTAATTAGTGCAACTATATTGAAGCATTTGGCTCTGTTGATTTATGAGTGTAATTCTAGCTATGAAGCATTTAGTTCATTTGTGTTTGCTTATGATGGATACATGTGGTTTGATACTGAGAGGGAGGCAACTCAAACCTCATTGGTGCACTAAATTTGTGAGTACATGTATAACTTCATTTAAATCCAATTTCTCTTAAATTTATTGACTTTATTTGACTTTCTAGATCTAACATCCATTAATATTAAAATCCATTATACGAACAGTTGTGTAGCACAAAGATTTTAATTCTCATGTATCAATGCAGTTTCTAGCATGGTCCACCACCACAAACTGTCAATGTTAGCCAAAAATTGTTTACCTTGCTTATGCAGCAGTAGATGGACCCTGTTGCTTGCAAGTTATCGAGGTGTGCATAACTGAGTACTCTAAAA
Organism: Margaritifera margaritifera; assembly: GCA_029931535.1. NCBI lineage: Eukaryota > Metazoa > Mollusca > Bivalvia > Unionida > Margaritiferidae > Margaritifera > Margaritifera margaritifera. The sequence goes on from JAQPZY010001641.1 coordinate 4,060,721, forward strand.
CGAAGGCATGAAGGATCTATGATTGTTGCTGAATTTACTGCTCATTTACCAAATCAAAAACTGATTTGTTCTTTTCAATTGTATACAGGTGTCAACTTTGTATGTATATCCTTGATGATTTAGAAACTTCTCAAATGCCTATTTCCCATAGATAATATTTAAGTTCTAACGGCATGAAAAGTCCCCTAGATACTTGTCTGACATAGCTTGTATCCATAAGACACATTGCCATTTATAGCACTGACAGAATGCATTTTATGTTGCAAGATTATGAACAGAATCCTTTGATTGTCAAATGAGAAATTCAAAATTTATCTTTGTTAATTGTCACTTTTTCCTATAACATTTTAAATCATTAGAAATGTTTCATCATTTTATTTAAAATAAATTGAAATAAACGATGTAATAGACGTATCATCCAAGATATACATGGTTTCATATCTAGTAGCAGTGACAACAAAATATCCAAAGGGAGAAACAGATGAGGAGGGGAGAGGAGTATCAGAAGTGACTAACCAACAAAAATTGACAATACCCTAAAAATACTGTAAATCATAAAATATTAGTAAATTTATTTAGTAAACTTTTAGCCACATAAAAATTTTTTAACGAAAAGATCATAATTCATACTGTATGCTAGAAATGCAGACAACTTTCCAGACAGTTCCAAAACGGGGGTTAGCTGTTAGTAGTAAACATTTGATAAAAGTCACATTTTAATAATGTGTAGGTAGATGTAAAAGTGGATGTTGTTTTTAAGAATTCTGAAATGGATGTTTTATTGATAATTTTATTTAACATCCCTTACTTCTGGAGCAATTCATGTTCCTGCAGTGTGATAATCCCCTTGTGTTTGGATAACAAAATTAAATTTCATTTCATTTCTGTATGCATAGTGTTGCATGTGAGTTCACAACATATTTGTTTTGATAACATAAGGCCATTAGCATTCAAAATTTACATTTTAGTATAATGGTAATTTGCAGAAATTTTATGACACTAATATGGTTAAATTTAAGATTTGTTAAAATTTAATACTAAAATGTTATAATTTAGAGTATGTTTACTGAGTTGTCTTACTCTTGAAAATGGTAGCAATCTGTACACAAATGAAATATGAGAAATAAAGAGAAAAATATACACAATTCTTTATTGGTTCAATACTAGTTTACTACATCTACTGTTGACATTAATTGTAAAGAAATATTTACATTGACATATCACAGAGCACTGACAATGCGTGAAGTAAGCTACATGTATAGTACACCATATGCATAAAACTATGAAGACCAGAGAGATTGCAACATATGAAAAAGAAGCAAAAATAGGATCAGATCATCTATTATTGAGAGAAAAAAATCTTCATGATTTTCCTTTTTAAAAAAAGTGGCACAATTTTTTTTCTTTCTACAAAAATGTAGAAGACATTAAATTCTGGACACTTTATACATATACTTCATAGAAGAATAAAACTACAGTGAGACATCTTTTATTAAAATGTGATAATCCAAGCTTCTTGAGCTACTGTCTTCACAGAGGGGCCTTTAAATGGACTATTTATTATCTACATCACTAATCCTTATTTGAAATTCTTTGTCTCTCTAAGATAATCAATGTATGATTGTACAATTATAATACAATTTTACAAAATGAAGTGGAAAGACTGGTGCATAAGTCTTTATAGATATTTTCATCAAGGTGTAAAATGGTCACATCCCTCTGTCCTGGTACAAAACTCCCCGCACACTTGTCATCATGACTGTGTCAAAGTCCTCTGTGAAACTGAGCCCTGAGTCTGAGATTTTTCTCGCAAATTCTGTGATTCTCGCTTCAAAACATTCAGCAATGTCTGTGAGCTTTCAAGGATCTGTTAAGATATAATAAATGTGGCATTGAGTTACATGTATATAATTGAAAGGCATCTGATGGTTTTTATATCCCTATTTGTGCCTTCTTATGATAAAAATATTCTTCTTTAATTAAAGCTATAATTTATATCTGTTTGCCAGTCATTTTAAGTTTTACTGCCATCTAATACATGATCCAAATGTTGAATGTAGTATTTCTTTCATAATTAGGTTGCTGTGATATACTTTTGATAATGGTGAGTTGTCCTCCCTGGCTGTATCTAATATATAATATGTACCCTACAACAAACAGCGAGTCTAATATTTGCATTTTGGAAGCTCTGGCACAAATCCAGTTTTCCCACTAGCAGGAATTTTAACACCTCAGTTTTTCTGCAAGCATAATAACAATTTGAATGTGATGGTCTGAACTACTTGTCATATCACTAAGGTCGTGGTCATTTTCTTCAGGTTAAATTCACTGAATGCTGCCATTTTCTTTTGGCTCATACTGACTGGTTATCACAGTTTACAACTAAGACATTTGTTACTTACAAGATGATGTATTAGGTACACTGCAATGCTACTGTTGACATCATGTCATGAAGTGGTCATTCTTTGGATTTCTAATATCAAAGCTACAAAGACCTTACGGGTCTTTACTTTCATGAACATTGTTAAAATGCATGACTTTGATCATAAAACTGTGTTGTGGCATTTAACGATCACAACTGGATCTTGGTGATACATGTTCTCAGTATATAACACCACAAAGGGAATTCTGGTAGCTGCAGTTGAATTACATGTAAGTGTAAGCATATCCCTACAATCAAGTCTGAGGTACATGTAGACTTTTGTCACTGTAGAAGACCCTGATGTGTTCCATATGCCACTAGCAGATCCCATGTGACACTGTTTGCATGAAACCATAAGTAGAATGAAATCCGTAGATCCTGATCTAATGGCAAATGTGATGGTAGTTCCTGACTCTGTTTCACTCAATTTCTATAAATTTCTCTTAAAATTTAGATTTTCTATTATCTTAGCTTGTAATACTAATCTGTCAGAGGTAGAGATTCTAGAAAGAATGAAAAATAAGCAAGTTTGAAGAAATTCTCATAATTATTTAAATCCCTGATGACTATTGAATATTCAGTAAAAAAATTTATTCAACTAGAAATGTGTTCATGGACATGATGCCCTCAGATGGTACCCAAAAACTGACCAAAACACAAAATTTAAGCAAGGTTTATAGACAGACATATGGACAGGTTTGAGTAACACTATATGCCCTACAACTGTTGTGGTGGGGCATCAAAATATAAATTTGTGGAAGAAAGTTTGCGATACTGAGTGAAACTGGGGCCAGATTACAGTTAGGTATCATACTGCTGCCCCTATTTTAATGCAGGATTGGTCATGGCTCTCATTCAATTCATACTGCTGCCCCTTTTATAATACAAGCATGGTCAAGGCTCTCATTCAATTCATACTGCTGCCCCTGTTATAATGCAAGTATGGTCATGGCTCTCATTCAATTCATACTGCTGCCCCTGTTATAATGCAAGTATGGTCATGGCTCTCATTCAATTCATACTGCTGCCCCTGTTAAATTGCAGGTATGGTCATGGCTCTCATTCAGTTCATACTGCTGCCCCTGTTATAATCCAAGTATGGTCATGGCTGTCATTCAATTCATACTACTGCCCCTGTGGTAATACAGGTCTGGTCATGGCTCTCATTCAGTTCATACTACTGCCCCTGTTGTAATACAGGTCTGGTCATGGCTCTCATTCAATTCATACTACTGCCCGTTATAATGCAGGTTTGGTCATGGCTATCATTCTGCCCCTGTTATAATACAGGTATGTCATGGCTCTCATTCTGCCCCTATTATAATGCAAGTATGGTCATGACTCTCATTCAGTTCATACAACTGCCCCTGTTGTAATACAGGTCTGGTCATGGCTCATTCAGTTCATACTACAGCCCCTGTTGTAATACAAGTATGGTCATGGCTCATTCAGTTCATACTACTGCCCCTGTTGTAATACAAGTATGGTCATGGCTCTCACTCAGTTCATACTACTGCCCCTGTTGTAATACAGGTCTGGTCATGGCTCTCATTCAATTCATACGACTGCCCCTGTTATAATGCAGGTATGGTCATGGCTATCATTCTGCCCCTATTATAATGCAAGTATGGTCATGACTCTCATTCAGTTCATACTACTGCCCCTGTTGTAATACAGGTCTGGTCATGGCTCTCATTCAGTTCATACTGCTGCCCCTGTTAAATTGTAGTATGGTCATGGCTCTCATTCAATTCACACTGCTGCCACTGTTATAAAGCAGGCATGGTCATGGCTATCATTCAAATCATTCTGCTGCACCTGTAATATTGCATCTTTGGTCATGGCTCTCATTTATTTGTTCCAAATTTTGCTGTATCACTGCTACTTGAGTGATTTCACTTAATTTTAGTTCTTGGCTAAAATGAACCAATTATAATGTGATTTAACATCTGATACCTTATTTTTTGTGTCCAATTATTATGACACGACTTTGTTGGAACATGTCAGTATTGGGCTTCCTCACTTAAAATGAAGGCCAATTTTGCAACTTCCATGAATAGAATTATAAAGAGGGAACACAATACATGAGCAAATATTGTATCTATCAAATTCATGGCTTCACACATATCCATATCCAAACTGTGTATATACAATTAAACCTGTCGACATCAGCCACCCATGGGAAAAGGCCCAAGTAGCCTTTGTAGACAGGTGACCTCTGAAGGCCGGATCAGCTCTCAAACTTGGTTCATAACAAATACATGTAATATGCACCGAATAGTATTAGCATTATTATTAGTAGTAGTGGTATGCTATCAAGATAATTTAAATACACCCCCATAAAATCAATAAAACGCGATATAACTGTGTATATACACTCATTTATACAACTCTCTCTCACACACACACACGCAAATACTTTACCCTCAGTATCAGTAGAAACGGTGTCTAAATAAAATTACTAATTGACAGCTTACCTATGTTTGACAATCACAGGTAAGCTGACTTTTTGTTAGGCCAGCTGGTATAATTAGGCATAAAAACAAATGTTCACACTTCAAACAATTGATGGATTAAGCAGTTGCTCAAACTCACCAAGATCAAAAGACAGTCAGCTTTTGTGAGAGCCCTTTGATGATTAGGGAATGAAAAGAAGCTTCCTGTGGCTATTTTTAGTAGCATATAAACCTTAAGGGATATCACAAGTGCAGTGTACGTGTACCTTTACTCAGAGATTTTTTTTTCATGAGAGATAGTTTTAATTCAAAATCTTAAAATAACAATTAAAGGATTCATCCTATTAATAGGGAAAAACTATTCAGTGTGATTGTATGTAATCTCTTACACTCTGGATTAACATTGTTCTCAAAATCGGCCATAATATCTCACTTACACTTAATAATCCCTTGGAGCTGAGTTTGCCCAACTCCCATTTCTGCAGCAACTACACGACTACTTTTTCCACTATCCAGCAAACAAATTGCTTCGATTCTCATTCGTAAGGACAAAAACCGCCTTGATTTTGAAGTCGACATGTTGACACCTTTGAGTCTGACTGACAGCTTGACTGGACTATGGTAAGTATAATCGAGATAAGAAATGCTTAAACATCAATTCACATGAAATACCTTTATCTAAACAATGCCTTGCTCATCAAACAAAAGGAGTGTTTAATATGCATACTTGGAGCAGTGACTGCTTAAGGCAGGGTGAAACCACTGTTTGGTTAGGAAACACCTGGCTGATGACAGTTGAAAGCAGGTGACAGTTAAATACAGGGCATTTATATAGGAAATTTGCCGGGGGGAAATTGGAATGACCACTGTGACCAGGTGACCACTAAACACAGGTGACATTAGGACAGGTTTGACTGTACATGCCAAAATTCCACATAATTACTACAGAGTGAAAAGTAGGTCAGTGTGACCTACTTTTGATGATGGTATATAATTCTCATCAAGGTGAATGCATACATCAGGTTTCATGACCATACATGCAACAGACTCCAATAGATTTAGGTAAATGCATAAATTTAACATTAATATGGACACAATCTTATATGATCTAAAAAGTGATGCCTAGATTACATGTACCAGTACTTCACAGGACATGTAAGGTGGGAAGGAAAAATCAGCAACTGAACTAATATAAATCAAATTATAGTACAGCTGGATAGCCTCAAAAAAGCAGATCAAAAAGACCAAACATGTTAAAACCAAAGGTCGTATATTGTTGTCTCTAGCTATGTCTAACCTAGCCAGCATACATCTCTGGATGTCTATAATTAAAATTCTGTGGATCACAAAAAATACTTACTCATAGACTGGGTAACTCTTCTTCTATTTATGAACATAATGTCATAGGAATAACAGAAATGTGTTCATGGAACATTGATGCCCTGCCACAAAGCTTGAAATGACCTAAACACAAGACTTATCCAAGATGTGACAGACAGACAGATGGAAGGATGCCCCTTCCACTTTCATGAAAGCATTGTATAACCTCATTACTGTTATATGGAAAGGGATCACTGTCTCGATTCAAATTTCTACATTTAATAATGTGAACATCCTATTTTATGTGGGTACCAATTTTCATGAATTTCATGGCTGCTGCAAACCACAAAGAACAAAAATCCTTCTTTTTGAAGCTGACAAGGATTCCCTTCCCCAAGCCACAAAAGGACCCTATCCCCAATCCACAAATTTAAGTACCAATGAAAAAGTCACAATTTAAAAAAACACGAAAATAACATCCTCAAAAATAATTAATGGATCCATTGTAATCCACTACATTAAATGAATCTGAAACATTTATTTTAATGCTTGGTCACAGACAGAAATAAAGGGAAAGACAAAAATACTGGAAGAATAAGGCTTGATTACATTTGCAGAAAAAATAAAATACATACTATCATGTTGAGAAAAGACATTTCATGTAATCTACAGGAAAGTACTTGAATTCCAGGAATTATTTCCTGTTGAATTAGACTGAAGAGAGCGACCAGCCACAAAATGTTCAAGTCCATTAAAAAAGGAACTGGCTTAGTACATAGGAATTCCACAGAATGTCATGCCTCACCTAGTCTGCTGTGGTATAAGCGAAAAGCCTTTAAAAGTTGCTAGTGGAAGAAAAGTAGGTCATTGTGTCCCACTTTTGCTCGTGGTGAGCTGGACACCTCTCCCTCGATAACTTGCACCTGGTAAAGTCTCTAACCCGCTTATAATGCGAGGTCAGACATGGATCCCATTTTTTCCCTTGAAAATACCCCCTAATTTGGCCCCTATTTGTTGAACATGAAGAAAATAGCAATCAAAACTAGTAAATGAAACTTTGATATATCCTCATTTTATCATCAAAAACAGTGGTTAGTGCCAGGAAATCTGATTCAACATCATGAAATGTGCAACTTTTAAATAGAAGTCATATATTTTGTTAAGTCTTCTATACAAAAAAAATTCTCAGTACACAATAAATAACGATATTCGATGATATTTCAATACATGAAAATGTCAATAATGCCGACTGGTGGCAGTACGTTAAGAAATAAATGCCAGTTAAGTTTTGTCAAGTGAAATACAGTTTTAGTTCTATCTTTTAATTTGGTTTCAGTGTAATCATCATAAATGCAATATGCCCTCTTATATTCGAATGTGAAAAGTGTCAATCTACTGTCACAGCTATATCCGCAAGCGTTTCTGAGATCCTAATTAAGTATCAACTGTTTTGATCTCCAATTTGCGTAAGTGTTTGTTGTATTGTTACAATCAATTAAAAGTAGACCTGGTTTGTATTATCATGTTAGTTATATCTTTTGTATCAAATCAAATAAAACGAGTGGAATAATAAAACAAAGCCAAAAAGCATGCAAAACCTACCCATGAAAAAGCTAGCAGTCACGATAGTGTGTATGGTCAACTCATTGCAATTAACCAGTTGAATACTGTTATAAATATTATTATGTAGGTAACATAGTTAAAGTATCTAACATTAATGAGTGGTTTATTCTACTAATTCACAAATGTGATCAACAATAGCAAGTGAAGCAAAGCGAAAGAAGTATCCAGTGCATGAAAAACTTTGTTTTACAGATACGGTTCATTATGGAGAAACAAGTTCCAAACTTTGTAGTGATCTTAAAATTCCCGAATTGCCACTCAGAGGTTTGCTCAAGGATAAGCAGAAATTTCACTATTACTTGCAACGAAATCACGGCATCAATATTTTACTAATAGAACAATATTTTTGTTAAATTGAGTTTGACGTTGATGGTTGTTGTTTCACAAATTAAATGTCCATAGTTTAAAAAAAAAAGGAAATCTTGTTTTGTTGTGAATGAGCAATAACACTCAAATATATCCACATTCACATGAACAAAGCAGTGACATAATACACAATGTTTTCTCAAAACCTCTTAAAGTAATGTTTTTCATGATCTTTCAAAGGTTGGTTATCTTGAAAATAAAGGTAATTTATACAGAAAAGCGATCTACTTCATTAGGACAAGCATTTCATTGACAATTATTCCCAACACGAATATAAAACGAGTATTAAACTGTCTTCTCATTGTTGATGTCCAGCTGGGATGGCATCCACTTCTTAAATTTTCAGAGGTCCCTTGGTAACTCGTGCCTTTGCTTAGCAGTCTCTGTTTTTGGACCCCATTGTGCACAAGTTATCAAGGGAGAGATGTATCATCATAACTACATACCACAGTGTCAGAAAAACGGAGCTAAATGCAAAAACCTTATATAATCACTTAAGTGTAAAAAGAAGGTTACTATGATCTATTTTTGTCAGTGATGGGTAGTACCCTCCAAGATGAACACATCCATCAAATCTCATAAATGCACAACTGTGCCTGTGACCTACTTTTTGCCAATGGTAAGTACTACCCTCCAAGATGAACACATCCATCAAACCTCATAAATGTACAACTGTGCCTGTGACCTACTTTTTGCCCATGGTAAGTACTACCCTCCAAGATGAACACATCCATCAAATCTCATAAATGTACAACTGTGCCTGTGACCTACATTTTGCCCATGGTAAGTACTAGCCTCCATGATAAACACATCGATCAAATCTCATAAATGTACAACTGTGCCTGTGACCTACTCTTTGCCCATAGTAAGTACTACCCTCCAAGATGAACACATCCATCAAATCTCATAAATGTGCAACTGTGCCAGAGAAACTGAGTTAAATACAAAAACTTAATGTAATCATAACAGCATTAGGAGTAGGTCATTGTGACCTACTTCTTGCCCATGGTAAGTACTACCCTCAAAGATGAACACGCACATCAAGTTCATAACTGTATATGCAAAAACTTAATGCTGATATCAACAACAATGACACTATCAGGAAAGTTATCCCTACGTTTCACAGGCGATACAAAAATGAAAGACTATAAGTAAACCCCTATGGAAGTTATATAATGCCTTGTACCTTCATATATGCCCCCTCTGTTTCTGCAATCGTTTTGTCAAATTCATTCCTAGCTGCCATTTTCTTGCTGAGACTCTCGTTGACTTTAGCCATTCTCTCAGTTAAGATTCTGATATCATTCTGGAGTTTTTGTTTCTCTTCCTCCTCTTCTTTAATCTGCCTATGAAGTTCATCCCTCTTTTGACACAAGTCATTAATGCCTGAAAGAAAACACAAATTTAAAAATTACAATGTAATCTTTATTTTTCATTGAATGCATAAGCAGCTCTCACAACCTATATCCGATACTCTCAACTGCCCTAAATGTTGATCCAATCCATGGTGGTCACTGAAGTTGACTAGATAACATGAAGAAAACCAATTGACCATGGATGTGTGACCACATACTCTTGTACATGCCAGAACTGGGACTGAATGCCAGCTTTTGTTGACCTACCTAATTATCAACCTTCTTAGTACTGTTATGATCTAGGTATATGAGGTCACTTACTAACCAGTCAGGCTGGTGCAGACCTTTTAGTCTAGTCATATGTGCACACAACTGTGAGACAGACAAATCAGGACTGATTTCCAACTGCAAGAGTTAGACTTTGTCTCCCTTCTTCTTACATTTGGGGGCCTGTCCGACTCTCAGTAGCTGGTGGCCCACATAAGAATGGGTTTATACCCCTCTGAGAGGTGAACCTGGGTGACATTTGAGAATGAATCTCAAGGTAAGGTGGAGGAGTTTAGTGGTCGAGGTATATGAGGCAACCTACTAACCAGCCTAACTGGTCCAGACACATTAGTCTAGTGGCATGTTGGTCCAACTGTAAGAGAGAGAGAGACAAACCGAGTTGAATTTGCAAACATGGCAGTTAGACTCGGTCTCTCCCTCCCATTACAGTACACTTATTACGAACAAGTTAAATAATTTGCTTGATGATAACTTCAATAGATCAAACATAGAAACTGGTATACGGATAATGCAAATGCATTAAATGATGATTAATTATTTTTTTTTGTTTCTATTGGTTTTATTGGCACTTTTAACACACTACTGGCTATATCATGCAGAGGAAATGGAAGCTAAGTGCCTTTCCAAAGGACACAACGAGACAGCAGACCCAGGCTGGCCTGGGTGGCAGTGTTGCACAAAAGAGACTAAATTTACGTAAATACACAATCTGTAATTCAAATAATGATTTGCTAGTTTGGATAGAAAAGTAATTCAGAAAATATTGGTATTTGGTATGCTAGTAGATAACAAGTGTACAGTTAAATGAGAGCAAGAAAATTCCATGGTGCAGATCATTTCAGGTTAACCAGATATTTAAACATGTTAATGTTTTCATGAGTTACTTGAGTACATGATAAAACTTTTATTGCAACAATGTCCAAGGTAAGTATGATAGTACAGTGCAGACCACAGTTATGGTGGCAAAGCTGTTGAAGCAAACAAGATTATCTCATTTTTACAGCACTATTAGCTAGTGCATTATGTTCTATTATTTTCATTTGTTCCTGTAAAATGGTATGTGTCCCCCAAATTTAGAGGGTGGGAGACAGTGTCCCCTACCCTTGTCATCCTGTGTGCAACACTGGGGTGGGTATTGAACCCATGACCCATGGATTACGGGTCTGACACTCTACCAACTGAGCTACAACAGCTCCATGAAGATTAATTAAAACTTTCATTTCTAATAAATGTGCTAGACTTCCTTACAATAAAAAAATCAATTCTATATACAGTAAAACCTCCCAATGAAGACTACCATTGGGACTTGGGGAACATTAAACATTTTTAAACGACCAATGGAAAACAAAATTATTGCATTTAACAGGGGTCAAGCTGGATTGAATTTTAGGGAGATGTGACTTCTTTTGGATAGAATAGGGAAAAGTGAGAGCTGAACAGGGAGAAGTGGGAGCAAAGCAAGAAATGCAATATATATATATATATATATATATATATATATATATATATATATATATAGTTGCACATTGAGTGCTGGCTTGGATGTTTCCCGCAATTTTTTGTCCTATGTCTCCCTAATCTTGACCCTGTGTGCCCACCCCCACCCCAGGTGCTCTTCTTCATCCGAAAAAATAATCGAAAAATATGCCTACAACCAATCTTTGGCGCTGGCTTGAAGTTATGGTAAACTAAATATTTTAGAGTAAGAATAGTCCAAGGTCAATATCATTGGAAATCTAATAAGAAAATAATGGTTTCCAAACAGGGTCATTCCATACCAAATCGCCCAAAATCCAAATATCTTCACAGGTGACCATCTCTGATTTCCATTAAATTTTTTCCAAGTGTACATCTATAATGGCTGCATGCAAAATTTTATTAAAAACTTCCAATTACTTATAAAGTTATGGCCGATTGAAGCGGGGAGGGGTAGCAAAGTTTTTTCACTCGCAAATTAGTCGGTTTACAACAGCGGATTTTCAAATGCTAGTAACGTTTTTATTATACAGATATCAGGTGTAAATTTATTATACTACATACTGTAGTACCATTTATTTTCGTGGGGCTCAATTTTCGTGGTTTTGTAAAAAAAGACATTTTCGTGGGTACTTAAATTCGTGGTTTTGCCTGTCAAAGTTTGCATATTACTAAGTGTTTAATTTCGTGGTTTAACCTCTACAAATACCCAAAATAAAGAATACAAAAGAATAAAACTCTGCCGACGCAAACGGCGGTCACTTGAATGTTTATAACAATACTTTCACATGTATTAGCACAAATCAAAAACCTGACAAGTTCAATACTGACACCGTGTTTTTGTCCAAGTGAATAACATCAATGGAAGCCAACGCAGCCAACAACACTAAAACAATACTACCGCCTCTATGATCACAAATGACACACCTGTCAAGGTCAATCACTTACACAGTGTTTTCGTCTGAGTGCTCAACATCAAAGGAAGCCAACGCCTACTACAACACTAAGTCAATCGGTTATTAAAGTAATTTGTATGATCTCTAACTTAAAACAGTATCCATAAAGTGAACAATACACGTGACCGGCTGCCCTTTGCTCAATGCAATCAGCAGACAGTGGCAATATTTGATGTGTCAAGAGCCCATCAATGTGAGAAGATGCTAACTAAATTGAAAGACAGTGGAATCACGCATTTGTTTGTGCCTGCCTCATGTACAGACCAACTCAAACACTAGACTTAAAAATAAATAAACAGTACAAAGAATAATTAAAATCACACTTCCATAACTGGTACGCTAAACAGGTCATGGAGGCCGCCACGAAAAAAAGGAAGATGCTACTAGTGACGATCATTGATTGCAACCTCATTAATCAAGCCAATTCGGGCTGAATGGATAATTGCAGTACACGCGACAATGAGTAAAAGATGTGACCTAACTATCGGTGGTTTGGAGAAAGCTGGACTTGTTTAATTCTGCAATTTGGGGATTATTAACCTGACAAGCATTTTTGGGTACACTGAGACTTGATTGACACGATGTTAATACAGTGGCTTTGTCCGAAAATCAGTGAAGTGTGAGCTTAAATACTCTGCTGTAATTAGAGTATATACGTAGTGTTTCATTAATAATAGTGCTTCAAGTTATAGTTCTAGTATTTTACAGGCTTGTTGTTCTTTTGGATTAAAAATGCATAGATAAAATGAAATGTGGTTTCAGGAGGATTTAAATTGTGTACATTGAGCCTTGACTGACACGATGTTGATACAGTGGCTTTGTCCGAAAATCAGTGAAGTGTGAGCTTTAATACTCTGCTGTAATTAGTGTATATACGTAGTGTTTCATTAATAATAGTGCTTCAAGCAATAGTTCTAGTATTTTACAGGCTTGTTCTTCTTTTGGATTAAAAATGCATGGATAAAATAAATGTGGTTTCAGGAGAATTTAAATTGTTTAACAACAGTTGTACTCAAGTGAAGGATCGATTTGAACAAGTATTTAATTTAATTTTTATATACTATTATTTTTTATTATTCTTTCTTTCATTTTCAACATTACTAGTGTTTGAATACCTTATGGTTTTTCTCGTTTCTCTCTATGCTTACCTATCTCGCATATCGATTTAAGGCATTGAGTGGAAATTACAGCTACTGAATATCTTATCGACACGTGTGCATTGAAACAATATAAAATGCTTTATAATTCTTTTTACAAAGGTTTAAAAAAAAAAACATGTGTAAAAGCTAATATTGTATTACCAAATTACAGTATTGACATTGATTTATGAAATACAAGTAGGTTCCTTAATCTCTAGGAACGACACACAGAAAGAAAATAAGGGGGGGGGGATGGGGGTGCCGCCATCATCATACGTGGCTAATTTTTCGTTGGGTATTTAAATTCGTGGTTCAGGGCAACAACGAAAACCACGAAAATTGGTCCCCCACGAAAATTGATGATACTACAGTATTTGTGACCTGGGGAATCTGAATCTGAGCTCATATTTTCAATATCTCATATATTTATAGAGATATACACCCCTAAAGTTAATTACAGATTTTTTTTCTTCAGCTTTTAGGGTTAGTACTACTACCTGGTCATCCATCAGAAACACCAAATATGATTTTATTTAAAAACTATACCTACAGGGGATTGTACCAAATTAATCTCATCTGAATCAAGTTTATTGTTAAGCTGGCTGTACATAAGGCTCAAACTTGAGACAAATTACAAAATGTGAAAAGTATGCCCTCATAACGGAGGTGATTTGACCATGTGGGCAATTACCTAGCATAATGAATTTTTTATATGATCAAGATATATATTTTAGTTGTATTGTGCCAAATTTCAACTACATGTCTCAGTGCTTTCACTCTTAAATCATTTTGTGTTTGTACCCCATATTCCAAGCCTGCCGCCACACTAAAAGATGAATAATAAACACCAAACTTCAAAAGCAAAAACACAGTGATTTAACTGCCACTTAAACAAGTAATTTAATTTTATTTACCAGTAGTTTCAAAACTTCACCAGAAAATGACAAAGTCGAAAACATTTGCAAACTACAGTACATGTATTTTGAACAACCCCTATAAATGTACATGAGAGCACATGCACAGGTGTCTTCACACTATAGTGTTCATCTGTACAAACCAGTGGTCAATGACGTTACATATGAGTAACTGCAACTTTACAACTACATGTTTAGGGGTTAATTCAAACTAAATGTGAATCTTTGGGACTTGGTCAATTTTGGTGAAGTTTTGAAAACTACAAAAATTAAACTGCTTATTCTAGTGGCAGCTGATTAACTATTTATACCTACTGTAATTACAATAATGTAATCTCAGTACTAGAATCAGTTAGAATTAATTACAATGTATGTATAGTTTCTGCTGTGCTCATGTGAAGTCATATGGCCAAACATGTATTTGGAAGTGTGTACATGCATTTCCTGTTGATGATACTTGCACATTCCATTTTTGAGCATTGTTTTAATGGTCAATCAGCTATTAAAACACACGCATGTAAATGTGTATGAGTTTGTTTTGTCAGCACAATTGATATCAACACCTGCAAAGGCTACAATGCATTTTGCCTCCGGCTACAACACTGTAACTACTTGGCTGGGTTGAGGGAGCACCTTGAAAGCTATAAACTACTGTCACTCAGTGAACATTAAAAAAATTCCCAAGACAAAAGTCATTTTCGCTTTTCTTATAGAAGACAAAGTTTACATTTTTTGTGTGACTTAGTCACCCACTTCACCTGGTAGTGTGACCCCCGATTTAAACGTGAATAATCCATTCGCATGCCAGAACTGGCAATGTGGCAAATGTGAGTCGTTTTCATGATGGATATTGATAGGAAAAGTAAAGACTTCTTAATTAAGTCCAAAAAAAAGTATTTTCCACAATAATTCAGAATACTTGGTAACACTATTACCTGCTTACCTATGCTCGTTTAAATTTTGACAGAACCACTGCTACCATTGTTGCAAGCCACGGGTGAAATCTACTAAGCTCTCTTATCACCCATGGCTGCTAACAATAAGATTTCTTTGTTTCTTATGTATATGCATAAACCTGCTAAACCAATCACTGTGAGCAAGAGTAAAATTTTCTTACAATGTTGACCCAACATGACCTTTCATTTTATGCTGTTTGAATGAGTCAATCAAGGTTTTTCTTCTAAACACAATCACTTATCGATCAACAAAAAGAGCACTTTCATTCATGTGTAGGAGATTGTTACATTGTGTATGTATGTAGTAGCTCTTTACAGCACCTCAGCACAACAATGTAAAAATGAATTGCACAAAAAGTTTTGGAAAATATTGTTGATGATGTAGCTTGTTATGTATGTTCATCAAAAACAACAAAATCTTGTTGCAGGCAGCCACAAGTGAAAAAGAAGCATGGTGTATTGTCACCTGTGGCTTGTGACAATATGACCACTACATGCATCAAGAAACTTCAGCAAGACAAGGTGTATTATGGAATATGGACTGACTCATTGCTCTAATGATTCATTAAGATTAAAGCGAAACTTAAACTTCCAAATCCAACCAAACTGAATCTGTCCTGGTACATACATTTCCTTAACCATCACTTGTATATGTTGAATAAAGGTTATAAAATGTGCATTCGAAGACAATATTGTTAAAACCCACCACAATATTACCTTATAGACAGAATTCACAAATATGAAAATTCACTCATCTAGAATTTACAAGTGCACAATTAGACATTTTCTTAATTTTCTATAAATATTCATGAACAGTTCAGATATATGAAAGTCAGTTAGCATTAACACCTCTGCAAAAATAGTACATAGGGCTTCACTTTTTTTCCACCAGTTTAGTCAGCTAGGTTTAATTCAGCACAAAACCTTTTGAATCCCTCCCCCTTAACTATACTGAATAGTCAGAGATCACACACACAAATGATGTCTAGTTTTTCAGTACACCACTGCCACTTCATTTTGGCCACTGTAGATACATGTATCACTGGTGACTTAAATGCAGCAATAGACTGTTGTGTGAGTACTTTTTTTCCAGAGACCACATGCTAACTAACCTCAATTTTAAGACACTTGTGTATGTTTCAAGAGGTTGGTCATCACACTGGTGATACCCCTTGCATATGAAATCTCTGCTGAGCATTGACAGGTTACATTTAGCTTTCTGTTTGCTGCCAGCATCAACGATTGTGAAATACTTCCAAACTGGAGATGTTTGCCATGCTTACTTTTAGCCATTTTGAATAAGACTGCAGTACAATATTATGTCATTTCTGATGCACTTTATTTATCATTTAAACAGAAGGCAGGTTTTGTAAACATTTACAAGGCTAAAGTGTATGCCAACGTGTTCATGTAGGTGCATTTGTTGATCTTAAATACAATGTTAATTGTTCTCCTAAAATTTAATATTAATATAGTTTAACCAAAGTCTATTAATTCCTGATTGTTGAATGTTCTGCATCTTAACTGTCATCAAAAAACTTCCAGTGGAAAATTATTGATCACTATGAACTTTTACAATGGTACCAGGTACTTAACAGGGTAAAGAAAAAAGGTGGTCGGGTCTAATCAAAACCAATGCTAGGTAGTACACATTTATTCCAACACATGGCACTTTCATTGTGACATCACAGCATGTGACATTCAGTCCTGTTTATACTGGATCACGCCTCTTTGTTGACCTCGTCCAAAAATGTCCATGTTCTTTAACATTGATCTTGTCGTATGAATTTGTTGTGGCATTTATATAATTACCTTCTAAGTAATACTGATTGACAAGGAACAAAATAAACTGAATAACCACCATTTAAAGGTATATGTAATCAAATTCACTAAAATGACACCCATAGCCGAAATAGTCAGTACTGAACACCTAAATGACTTGTACTTTAACATGAAAAACGATGTCGTTTAAAGTGCATATCCATGTGGTCATGTAGGCACATTTACTCAAATTACATATTAATTGTTGTTCTAAAATTTTATACTAATATAGTTTAACCAAAGTCTACTCAACCCTGATTGTTGAATGCTCTGCACCTTAACTGTTATCAAAAGACTTCCAGACAAACATTATTGATCACTATGGACTTTTACAATGGTAGCCAGGTACTAAACTGGGTAAAGAAAAAAGGATGTCAGGTCTAATCAAAACAAATAACAAAGAAGTACACATTTTGCCAGTATGCCCAGCTTTCATTGTGACATCACTGTGTGCAACATTGAATCTGGTTTGTACTGGATCACACCTTAAGGTTGATCTCGTCCAAAAATGTCCACATACTTTAATATTGATTTTGCTGCATGTTTTTCTCGGGGGGGGGGGGGGGAGGGTATATAATGACCTTCCAAGGTATATGGATTAAGAGGCTCCAAATAAAGTGAATAATCACCATTTAAAGATATGTGTAATCAAAGTCTAAAAAGTCGGTACTGAACGCCTACATGACCTCTATGACTTGTACTTTACACATGTAAACGTAACCTCAAACAAGCTGCAGTATTATAGTTTTGTGTGGTAAAAAAAATTCCCCAATGTAAACTGTAACACTTCAGGTCTGGTGATTTTGCAGTATGTTGAGGAGTGTTCATTTTTCAAGAGATAACTTCCAGTAAGATGCAATCAATTATGGATTATACGAAGCATCTTCACTTCTTTGAGTGATACATTATGACACAATGGTATTTGATTTTGTCTGAATTTTACGCTGACCACAATGTTCAA
This sequence comes from Margaritifera margaritifera, assembly GCA_029931535.1. Classification (NCBI taxonomy): domain Eukaryota; kingdom Metazoa; phylum Mollusca; class Bivalvia; order Unionida; family Margaritiferidae; genus Margaritifera; species Margaritifera margaritifera. Next base: position 4,078,774 of record JAQPZY010001641.1, read on the forward strand.
GTGCAATATTTTTCAAGGACTAGAACTTACATTTTACCAATTCATTGTTATAACTTTGTAGAGCGGCCCCCTGTTGTGACATTTCGATGATAATTATCGAAATATCTTGTTGGCGGGAGCGAAAACTTTACTCGGATAAACTTGTCTATGCCAAACAGTTTGTTGTTGGTAGTGAAATGTGACTAATACGTATGAAATGTCTGTGCAAAACGTCATCTAAAAACTGTACTAGCTTTCGGAAGGCCTTTGATTTTGGTATCCATGGAAGTGTAACCTCCCTTACCACCTGATCTCAATCGGAATGGTCTCGGCCTTTTCCATCGCATTCGAGAAAACAAGTTAATCGAATCGCATCGGAAAGAGACAAGGTTGTTCCGAATCCAACTTGAGTACCTCATTCGGACGGGTCTCCTAAACACAGTAATATACGGTAATGGACCGTAATGTACAGTAATGGAGATGAAAATACAGTAATGTAAAAGAAATTAAAGTAATTGAGGAAAAAATTAATCATTGTGCACATACAGTACTGATTATGGGTTTTGTTAAACAATACAAATATAATGTTTTGTACTGTTTGTTGTTATTTTGTTGGTCATCGATTGATATTAATATGATATACAGTATGACGATGCTGTTGCGGTACATTAATGGAATACCACTTGTATGTACAGTAAGCCAGACTATACCATGGTAGCAAATATAAATGAAGGTAGGTAGGTAGATAGGTCTCCAGATAGTCACTGTTTTTATTTTTCTAAGTATAATTTAAAATCGTTTTAGTAGTGTGAGGAATTACATTAATGGACCACTAAATATTAGAATTTTATTGGACTTAAATATGAAAATCAAAAATAACAAATTGGATTGTTATATTATTTTATTAATGTCGTTGTTGTTTATTTGAATCGTGATAATCTCTGTAATGGAGAATGCATGATACTTTGGAACAGAGTATGCTGTATAACTCTTCCTTCAGAGGACCAGCTTTGAAACCAATGATGATGATTATCATCATCATCATCATGATTATGACGACGACGACGACGATGATGATAATGATATTAAATGATGATAGGTGAGAACAAATGGTGAAAGCATCAGCTACACTAAGTGCACCCAGAACTAGGAAATGATAACCATGCTTTCATGAGTCCCATCTTTTTTTAATTTACAATTTTGAATTGCATGCGTTATTTGTTTTTTGTATTTTTTTTTGTTGTGAAAACTCTACTAGTAATTAAGAAGAGAGTTATATTCCCGTGTATTAGATATCCGCCGAAATTGAAAATGAGATTTATCAAACTGTTATTAAATTCCTCTTTTTTATTATTTTTAATATGATGATTATTATTATTAGTGCGTTTGTTGTGTAGATGCATTATACTGTTGAAAGACCTTTACTCATTCAAAATCATCACCCACAGAGACAGAGCCCAGCCACTTATGGTGGCTAGTCCTATACTGAGAACCTATTGGAGAAAAGCAATAAACAGTATGATATATATAAACAAGAATATTTTTGTTAACCAATGTTCTGTATTCAGAACATGTTTTTATGAAAATGCTTACAAAATTGAACAACGTTTGTTGTTGTTGTTTTGTTTGTTTTTTAAAAATTGACATAACTTTTGGTTTGTTTGTCTTTTTTTTCTTAAGATTTTTATTCGTTTCTTTTTTTTTTTTTTTCTAATTTGCTAATTTGTTATTCTTTTTTATGGTTGCATTGTGTCCCGATCGAAATAAAATATACATATATATACATACATATAACTTAGTTACCAATCACTAACACTGTCCGTCATTTTCATTTTGCTATCGTCTAACTGCGCTCAGCTCTCATCCTTTTTCTCTGGTGAGGTTTTTTCCCTGCCGAAGGTGTCTTTGGCATAGTGATTTTACTATTTGCAGAAGTTAGGATATCATTGATATATTGTACATCCATGTTATGAAAAGATTCATATGTCAAAATAAACTTAAAGTGCTTTACTCTATGATTAAAAGATAACAAATGTAACTTAATGATTGAATGAGAGGAAGGATAGTCTTTTCTTGTAATAATTCTAGCGGCTCGTTTTTTGGAGTTTAATTATCTTATTAAGATTAGTAGCATTTCAATTCCTCATACGGAGCAACCATAATCAAACAAAGGCAATATATATCAAACATAAAACATATAATTGACCAAAATATAAACATCGTTTAAACACTGGCCGGTTCTATTTCTTTTATCTCTCCTTTTCACATTTGCTAAACGTATTAAGGAAGTAAGTACCATTGAAGGAAATGTGTCTGTCTTATGTTCTTATTTTTAAATGTTAATCTTCATTTATCATAATTTTTGGTTTATTATAAATGACAATAAGTGATAACTTTTATAAGAAAATTTTAATTTTTTGTATATAATTTATAATAATGTTACACGGATAAATGGATGCTAGTATATTCAAATGAAAGGTTGTACTGACAGCTCAAAGAAATTGCAGGGAGAATAAAATAGCCATAATAATGATAATGTATATAAAGAAAATAACCATAATAATGATAATGTATATAAAGAAAAGAATACAAAACAGAACCTTAACAATATAATAAAAAAAAGAAACAAACAAAAACAAAACAAATACCAAAAAAAAAGACATACCTCAAACAGAAGACAGACCGACTCACAATTGTTCTTACAGTGACCGCATGGAAACTGTTTCTTGCTTTTTTCTTTACCATTCCGTGTACCATTTTGATAATATCCAAAAAATATCACAAAACAACAAGAATTTTAGCACAGTGAATAGCAAATTGTATTATGGTTTGACTGCCACATCCTCGATATACCAATTATACGAATTAAAATTCTCTAACCTGTATGATAATATTATTTATTCGTATTTTAAAATTATGTTAATGTTATCAAGCATTCTCCTGTAGAATCCAGGGATATCGCTTTCTGCTCTGTTTGGTGTATATTTGTATTGTCTATAATAACTTCTATATACCTCGATTTCTGTAGTAGGAATCCAGATGCTATGTGTACTTAGATGAGAATTAATTACTGGGTCAACATGCGGGTATGTTTCCTTGTACGAATGCCTGTACCACCGCCTTTGTAGCATCATTTTTTGCTGATGTGTGCACGGTCGAGATGGTATAGGGGTTGGTGCTTATAGGCAAGGCGATGGGTGCCGTAACCCGCGGATCCGGGTTCGAATCTCCGTAGAGTACGAATTAAAATTTTATAACCTGTATGATAATATATTATTTATTCGTGTGTGTGTGTGTGTGTATATATATATATATATATATATATATATATATATATATATATATACATGAATGAGCTGACTCATTAAGGAAAGTCTGTAACCACTAATGTTCATACGTGTATTCAATGCTTTTAATGTTTTCTGAGCGTTACATCTCAAAGTATTTCGTTAAATGATAATTGTGTTTGACCATACATGACACTACCTACTCAACTTATTGGATTATCTGTGAATTAATTTTTCTAAATATTTTATAAAATATCGATAACTACAGAATTATCGATGATGTTTTAGCCGTTGGTCCTAAAATATAAATCAGTTAACCACTTTTGATGAAAACTTAGAAAAATGAAAACTTAAAAAAGTCTCTTAAATGGAAACAGAAATAAACGAATAAATATAAATATATTAAGCTCCATGACAATACGGCTGGCTATACGCCGTTTTTATTTGCTACCATAGAATAGTATATACCGTTGTGTATATTAGTGCTTCAGTACTGTACACATGCGACATTTTACACACACACACACACACACACACACACACACACACACACACACACATATATATATATATATATATATATATATATATATATATATATATATATATATATATATATATATATATATATATATATATATTAATGTCAACCAAGGAACAATAACAACAACAAAAGGAAACTGAACTATATATATATATATATATATATATATATATATATATATATATATATATATATATACATTGTGTGTGCATGATGCCTATTTTCCATAATATTATAGTTTCACGTTCATTACTGCATTTCCTGTCCATTACTGTAACTAAATATTTTAAATCAAAACTTAGAAAAATAAAAACAGTGAATAAAAAGTCTCCAAACTGGAGACAGAAATAAATAAATAAATATAATTTTGCTTACTTCCATGACCATACGTTTTTTTAAAAATGCATGCTATCATAGTATTGTATACCTTGCGGTATATTCAAGTTGGAGTTACACCAGCGCCATCAATTTTCATATTAATGTCAATGGATAAACAACAACTACAACAACAAACTGTACAGAAAATCGTACTTTTTTCTTCACTCCATTACTTTAATTTCTTTTACATTACTGTATTTTCATCTCCATTACTGTACATTACTGTACATTACAGTGTTTAGGGAGACCGATTCGGACCACCTTGGCTATTTCTGCGAGACAAAACTATGCCTCGGACGTCAAACTTCAGAAGTTCGGTGTTTATCAAAATCGATCACTCTATTTAGGCATTATAAGATTGCGGACTACATAATGTTACGACTTTAGGCCTTAAAATAATGTGACAGAAAGAAAGTGAAATCAACAACGTATATAAAATCAACAAATAATTTATTTTTCTGTAATTAAAATGAAAATTCAAAATACACTTACAATTTATGAATTAAATTCCAAATAATCCTAAATGTCCTGAACACTAGTCAGAAATGAATGTTCCGAATGAATGAATGTTCCGAATGAATTAATAGTCTTGAATGTCCTGGTATACCACAACGATACAATCCAGAATATATTTGAGAATGTCAACAAATATCCAAAAGTTATATATATATAAATCCAAAGGTTAATGAGCACTTTATGGTAACTCCAATCAATGTTCAAATAAATAATTTGTTTCGAATAATGTCTACAGCACAACTATAAACTCGGATCATTAACAGATTCCCAAGGACTGATTTTAAAACAGGAATGAATAAATGCGTTTCAAGTCCCTATCATATACACATATTCTAATAAACCCAACATGCAACAGAATGTGTGTCGTTCTTGTGGAAAAACTCCAAACTAGTTGCGAATAATTGTCAACAAGACTGGCCTTGAACTCAATGTCAGTCAGCAAGGTGTTTACCAAATGACCAGAGCTTTAAAGTGCGACTTACTAGCATGGACAAGGTTAAACACACATAATAGGTTAATTATACATAACAACAACAACAACAATAATAATAATAATAATAACAATACTAATAATAATGAGGATTTAGTACAACACTTAATCTTTAGAAGCTCTAAGCGCTTTACAATACTTGTTAATAAGCAGAATCTACATTGCTAAAAAGATTATTTAAATTAAGATGAGATACCAGTTGGGACAAAACAACTTTTTCCAAGATTTTTGACATGAATGGGACGTTAGAAACAGGGCGGTAGTTTTGTTTATATCGTTAGGGTCAAGCGTTGGTTTCTTCAACAGATGTTTTACAATGGCAGTTTTGAAAAATTATGGGAATTTCCTGGATGAGAGAGAAGTATTAATAACATCGGTTAGTGAAGGCAATATTGAATCTAAGCACTCAAGCAGCGGTGATGTCGGAATCGGATCAAGCTCGCATTACTTTGGGGCGCTCTTCATCAGGATTGTACGTAAGAAATCCGTAGAGACAGGCTCAAATGCTGTCAAAGGTTCCCGTTGAAATTCTGTATCAGAATCGATTGAAATCGTGTAGTCAAGTTGATCTCCAATGGTTTGTACTTTGTCACGGAAGAAATTTGCAAACAGGTCCTGAAGGTGGACCAGAGAGAAGGTCGTTGGAAGTGGTGAACATTTGTCTCTTGACATTAGCTTGTTAGTAATATCGAAGAGCTCTTTGCAGCTGGAACTTTCAGTGATCTTTTTTTTAAAAAGTGTTATTCCCGTAATAGGTTGACCACGGGGTCGGGGAACCATCCCAAAGTCACCTTACAATCAAACATTTCTGGTTATCAGATAATCTAGGGATAATAAATATAATGTAAAGAAAAAGAAAAGAAAACATACACATACACACGCATGCACACATGTATATGGTACACAATCTCTTTAGATACACAATTTAAATAGACGAACACAAGTATACAGCGTCTAGGTGACATAGACTTTGTGATATTACAGTATTTTGTTCCTGTTAACCATCAAATCAGACCCAAATAGATACAATGAAATGCAAGAAGAGAAAGGATTCTTACACAAGATACATATTCATTATTGAGGTCCATTTTTGAAGAAATTGGTCCTCTTTTTTTATTGAACTTAGCAGTGTATTTTTCAATGTTCTTGCTTAGCAGTGTGTTGTTTTTTTCCTTTTTAAAAGATCTTTGTAAACAAACTTGAGTGAATTTTATTTTTGCAAGTTCATTATTTTATCCTCCTGCTTATCAAAATTAGTATGTACTAAATGGTTTTTGATAGCATCTTTCCATGATTTTGGAATTTTGGATATTAAGGAGAAGTATTTCAAGAAATCATCGCTTCTAATGTTTTGTTTTATCTATTTCAAATGGTATTGAATTACCGTGATCATCTACTAAATCATTCAGAATTTCAATACCGACTTCTGTTCAGGATTTGTATTGATCGAACATTCGGGGGGGGGGGGGACAAAATTTAAAATACTCAGAGATAAATACTCGTTTGGACTTTGCGGTTCCTCTTTCCAATTATATACTGCCAAAATTACATCTCTGCAAAAACTGTTTTTAATGAGCTTACTAAATTCTTCTAATTTCCTTCTCCCTAAGTTCCAAATATCCTTTCATTTCTGAATATAGTTGTATTGACTAAATCTTGCCACGCTCCATTGTCATCTTCCAGCAATCTTTTAACCCATCTTATCTTAATATACCTAATGAATGAATAAATGTGGATCATATTTAGTCCTCCCTCGTTCTCCGGGGATACTAGTATATCACGTTTAATTCTCTCTACTTTACCACCCTATACAAATTTAAATAATGTACGATTTAGTTCGGCTTCAACTTTTGCTGATAGATTTGGAAGTGCTGAAAAAAGATGTATGAATATGGGCAGAACAAGAGTTTTTACAACAATTACCTTACCAACTAATGACAGATGTCTTTGACTCCAGCTTGACAGTTCGTTTTGCCTTCGTTAGTTTCTTCATATAACTAATTTCCACCATTTGTTGTAAATCCGGAGAAAAATCTATGCCAAGGAGTGTAAAGTTAGAAGAAGACCAATTTAGGCCCATATCGGGACATATTTTTTCATTAGAAAATTTCTTGTTTCCAATCCAAATAGCCTTTGTTTAGTTATGTTACATTAAAGTCCAGATCATAGAAAAAAAACTTGCAAGATATTCATAGTTGCTTTAAGAGAATGTTGAGATCCATCAAGAAGAATAAAAGCGTCATTGGCATACTGACCCAATTTATATTCACTGTCATCAAAGATCAGTCCCCGTACATCCACATTTTGCTTTAAAGTTATAGCTAAAATCTCAACACTGATGATAAACAAATAAGACGCAAGGGGATCTCCTTGACGACATCCTCTTTCAAGTCTAAAAAATGATGACATATGCCCATTGTTTATAACAAAACTTTTAGAGTTATTACAAAACAGTTTAAACCACTTTCAAACAGAATCACCAAAGTTAAAAGATTGTAAAGCTTTTTCCACAAAGCTCCAGTTAATTGAGTCAAAGGCTTTTTCAAAGTCTATTAACAATAATAAACCATATCTACTTTCGTTCTCTAGTTGATCCATGATATCGTATAATAGCCTGGTATTCTCTCCAATTAATCTACCCTTCATAAATCCTTTTTGAGTATCACTGATAATTGAAGGAAGAACCTTTTTAATCCTAGCTGCAATGGCTCCCGAAGCAATCTTATAGTCAATATTTAAAAGTGATATAGGTCTCCAAATTGTAAAGTATCTTCTGTCTTTTTCTTCCTTTGGTAGACATGTGATGACTCCTTGAGTCTGAAAATCGGAAAGTTTTCCTACAGTGTATCCATAATTTATTGATCTGCATATAAATCCCCCAAGAGTCTTCCAAAAGACTTTCAGTGATCTTAGTACCGAAGTAGGTTGATTTCGCTGCATGAACAATGTTTGTGACATTCTTCTTAGCGGCTTCATAGATTTGCTTATGAATAGTAAGACCGGATGAAAGCCAAAGCCTCTCAGCCTTGCGGCGTTCTCTTTTAGCTGTGCGAAACTGGTCCCTAATACTTCTGAATGGATGAATGGATACTCTGCACTTGGTTGCTGGGGCATGTTTGACAAGCAATGAACGCAAGCAAATATCTAGTTGTTCTGTTGTAGGAGGTAACAAAGTTGTCAGGTTTGCTTGGATATCATGCATTAGCTGGGTTCTATTTATCATACGGAGGTTTCTCTTAGTAGCAAACAAAGATGGAGGACTATGGACTGATACGTCAAGATGGCATATGACGCAGAGGTGATCTGATGCAAGTTCGTGGGACGCGAGAAAGAATGAAAATATTATCATCAGGTCTATGAAGAATCCAGTCTAACATGTGGCCATGATTATGGGTGGGTTGGCTAACTGGCTGTTTGAGGTTGAAAACGTGAATGGAATCTTGGAATTTTTATGTGTATGGGTTTCCAGGACAGTCAAAGTGCAAGTTGAAATCTCGAAGAATAATTAGGCTGCCACCTATTGAATTTTCATATTCCAGATTTACCTACGTCCAAAATTGAAGAGATTGAAAAAGTGCAAAACTACGCACCTCCGAAACTGATTATTTGAAAACGGAAGTGCTTAATAAGCATTGAAAATGTTACGTTTTGCAATAAACATGTTAACACATTTTGCTTGAAATACATTTCTTCGAAAAAACAATGTAGAAAAGCTGCATGAATAACATGGGAGACGGCTCCTAAACAAGGAGAGAAAGGATGCACGCATGATATAATATTGCAGGTTAACTCCCTCTATTATAATTATAATAATAACAATAATAATAATAATAATCTTTATTCTACTTGTAGCATAGGCCACCGGCCCAGGTTACACACATGTAGGAAAAATATGGTACATCCACGAAACATAACAATTCTAGGATTAACACACTGACTCTCTAACTATTATAGATTTTCGCTAGATAAAGAGCAAAATTATATAGGATATTAATATTATTATTATTACTGATTCTCTGAATAAAGTTATAAAACTGTATGGGATTTGCATTACAATGAACGCACGAAGGTAAATAAGCATTTCTCAAATTCTCATACATGGAACATTTAATAGCAAAGTGAAACTCATCGTCTATATCTGCACAAAATGGGCACAGTTATCGGCTCTTATCTTTTATTACAATTTATCTTTTGAAGTCCAAGAAGTGAAAATGACCAAGCAGAGCTTTATGCTTTTCTTAACAAAATGGTATACTAACATTGATGTTATGCATGAAAATAAGCTAATTATGCCTATTTTGCTCTTGCCTTGTGGCAATATTTTGTGTGCAATGACCTTAATTATGGGGAAATTAGAAGTCTTAGAACACAGGAATAAAATCTACTTAAATTTAAAACTGTTCTATTAAGTGAAAGAAAAATATAGTAAAATTGACCTTTGACCACTGTGAACCTGATCTGTTCCATCCCTGTTCAAACTGTAAATTTTATTAGTGACATAATTTCACTGTAATGCATTCCCCTCGTATTATGGAACTGTGTCAGTATAGTTTGCAATACTACTGTCTCTACAAGGACTCAGTTTAGGGGGCGCTCTCCAGATAATACATGCTTCTGAGAGTGTGACATGTGTAAGATGAAGAATTTTGCATTTGCAACATGGACAATGGAGAGAATGTTGGCATACCTCTATGTTACTTTCATGTACTGTGGCTGAAATTTCTTTACATATTTTACTTTCGGAAACTGGACATGATCTAAGCACACAGCAGACAAAATGGCCTCTCCAAAGAACTCGAAAAGTCAGCCGGAATTAGTCAAAAGTGCACTATTTGCAGCAGTTATTAAAATAGGGAAACGAATTTTTCCAGAGCAGACAATACCAGCCTCTGAAAGTATTATGAATGAATTACAAAATATCTAAAAAGTAAAAAAAGTTATCGGCTTTTTTTAAATATTATTTACCTTTGAAGTCCAGGAAGTGAAAATGACTAAGCGGAGCTAGCAGTTTTTTGAGAGGTGCACATCTTAAGTAAGACCAAGCTGTATACTCTATAACCCAAATTTCACCCATCAATCATACACCAAAATAAAGGGAATTCGAAGTTCTTTTAACAATGCCTAAGATATACAAGGTCTTTTTTAAATAGCCAGAACAGCCAGTGAGGAAACCCTGGCTAATTGTTTTTCTTTAAATTTCTAACCCTATGCAAAGTACGAAACTGGAGAGCGCCACCTATTATTATTATTATTATTATTATCATTATTATTATTATTATTATTATTAAGGGAGTTAACCCGCAATTTTGAATCATACCAATGAAGGCATAGTAAACTGGATTGGACATGAAATGCAGTTACAGTGAATAATATTGATAATAATAACAATAACATCATTATCATTATGCTTATGTTTGTTATTATAATAATCACTTTATTTTTATTGGTAAAGTTCATCCTTTATGCCGCCTTTAGAATACCAACATAACAGAACATACAATAACAAGGGAAACAACCACAAGCATAAAATGGAAATGGAGGGATCAAAACTGTCGAGTTCTTATTATAGTGCACGATGCTTCATTCGTTGATAACTCCATCGTCTATATCTGCACAAAATGGGCACAGTCTTTCAACATATGGGATAGTTTTAAGCCTACCTATATTTACCATTATGTAGAAATTTCCATTTCTGAACATATAGACGATGGAGTTTAACTTTGCTATTAAATGTTCCACATATGAGAATTTGAGAAATGCTTATTTACCTTCGTGCGTTCATTGTAATGCAAATCCCATACAGTTTTATAACTTTATTCAGAGACTCAGTAATAATAATAATATTAATATCCTATATAATTTTGCTCTTTATCTAGCGAAAATCTATAATAGTTAGAGAGTCAGTGTGTTAATCCTAGAATTGTTATGTTTCGTGGATGTACCATATTTTTCCTACATGTGTGTAACCTGGGCCGGTGGCCTATGTTACAAGTAGAATAAAGATTATTATTATTATTATTATTATTATTATAATAGAGGGAGTTAACCTGCAATATTATATCATGCGTGCATCCTTTCTCTCCTTGTTTAGGAGCCGTCTCCCATGTTATTCATGCAGCTTTTCTACATTGTTTTTTCGAAGAAATGTATTTCATGCAAGGCATAATACAAAATAAAAATAATGCAAATTTCATAAATATTAATCTATTCATAATTCTTCTTCTTCTTATTATTATTATTAATATTGTTGTTGTTCTGTTAATTTTGCTTTAATTTTCTATAATAATAATAATAATAATAATAACAATAGCAATGATATTAATAAGAATCAAGATTATAATAATAATAATAATCTTATATTAATGATATCATCAATAGGAAGAGCATAGTAATACTACTACTGCTACTGATTATAATACAAGCAATAATAAAAACAAGAATAATAAAAACAACAACAAAAATAACAATAATAATTATTATTAATTTTATTGTTATTGTTGTTATTACTAATCTTGTAATTCTTGTTTATTGTTGTTATTATTATTATTATTATTATTAAGGGAGTTAACCCGCAATAATATTGATAATAATAACAATAACATCATTATCATTATGCTTATGTTTGTTATTATAATAATCACTTTATTTTTATTGGTAAACTTCCTCCTTTATGCCGCCTTTAGAATACCAACATAGCAGAACCTACAATAACAAGGGAAACCACCCCAAACATAAAATGGAAATGGAGGGAACATAACTGTCGAGTTCTTATTATAGTGCACGATGCTTCATTCGTTGATAATCGTAATTTTCAGGTTCTCACCAAATAATAATAATAATAATCCAACGTGTCACCATGTGGATGAATTGCCTCCATTATACCTCCTTTAGAATACCATGGCTCAACAGTGTTAAAATAACAGAACCTACAATAAAAAGGGAAACCACCCCAAACACAAAATGAAAATGGAGGGAACATAACTGTCGAGTGCTCTCCCTTGTTATTATAGTGTCTCATGCTGATATCAGATATGTTCCCTCAATTTTGTTTTGTGTTTGGAGTGGTTTCCCTTGTTATTGTATGTTCTCCAGTGTTGAGCCATGGTATTCTAAAGGAGCCATACTACCAAAATAATATTGTTTCTAATTTCAATGTAATGCATTCCCCTGGTATTATGGAATTGTGACATAATAGTTTGCAATGCTATTGTCTCTTCACGGACTCAATTTAGCCACACGGTCACAGGTCGTGATCTGGTGACCTAACCTAGGCTGTGGCATCATAACCTCGTGACCTGGGTCAGGTCATTATTTGACCTTGACTTTATCCAATGACCTGAGGTTACATGATGACACTAAACCATGACCCTGGAACATACCATTTTTAGGTAAGTCAGGTGAACTGTTTACTCTTGTCCTTTAACTTCCTACTCTGTTTCATTACAAGATTGTATAGGAGAAATGATATTACTTACTTAATAAATTCCCGCAGGAAAAATATGCGTGACTGTGATCTTACGTACAAGAGTTAGTGTTTGCAAATGATCGTGCCCTCCCTACTGAGAAATGTAATCGTCCAGCCTCGTTTTGGAAAATGGTCATATATAAAGCGCGTCAACACTAGCTTTTCTCACAATTCATATAATTAATATAACTAAACATGTGCGTCTATAATAAGTTAGGTCCAATGGTGGGCGAGGGTGCTTATGGTAAAATCTTCATTTCTACCATCGGCAACAATAATGTAGCTGTTAAAATTATCAGCAAGAAAGGCAAGAGCAATGAATATTTGGAAAAATTTCTGCCAAGAGAATTGGAAGCCGCTTCCAAGCTCAGGCACGAGAACATCATCAAAGTCTTCGAAGTCATGGAGAGCAACAATAGCGTCTACATCGTCATGGAACTGGCTCAAGGTGGTGACCTCCTGGACAAAGTTATCGAGGAGGGACCTCTTAGCGAGGAAGAGGCCAAGAAGATCTTCAAACAGATCGTCGAGGCCGTTGAATACATGCACAGGCAAAACATGGCCCACAGAGATCTCAAGCTGGAAAACATTCTGCTTGATTCTGAGGGCAATGTCAAGGTCACTGACTTCGGATTCACCAAGACAGTGAAAAAGAATGAACTGAGCGATACATTTTGCGGCAGTGCTGCCTACACTGCCCCCGAGATCCTCAAAGGTGAGGCCTACGATGCATTCAAGGCCGATATCTGGAGCCTCGGTGTCATCCTCTATGGTCTGGTCTACGGTGCTCTCCCCTTCCAGGATGGCAGCGCAAGCCAAATGATCCTCAGCCAGGTCCAGAAAACCATTAGTCTTCCCAAGGTGAAGGCTGATAAGGACTGTGAGGAGCTGATCATAAGCATGCTTGAACCTGAAGCAGCCAAGCGTGCCAACTTGAACGATATCCTTTCCTCTAAGTGGTTCAACTAAATAAAAATTCAAACGTAATCATATTCAACCTTATTATAACCTTTAATAATAATAATAATAATAATAATAATATGTTATTATTATTATTATTATTATTTTGTTTATTTTAGCACAATTCTTTTTTCGTGTCGAGTGCTCTCCCTTGTGATTATAGTGTCAGCAGATCACGACCTGTGACAATGTGGCTAAACTGAGTCCTTGTAGAGATAGTAGTATTGCAAACTATACTGACACGGTTCCATAATACGAGGGGAATGCATTACAGTGAAATTATGTCACTAATAAAATTTACAGTTTGAACAGGGATGGAACAGATCAGGTTCACAGTGGTCAAAGGTCAATTTTACTATATTTTTCTTTCACTTAATAGAACAGTTTTAAATTTAAGTAGATTTTATTCCTGTGTTCTAAGACTTCTAATTTCCCCATAATTAAGGTCATTGCACACAAAATATTGCCACGAGGCAAGAGCAAAATAGGCATAATTAGCTTATTTTCATGCATAACATCAATGTTAGTATACCATTTTGTTAAGAAAAGCATACAAGCTCTACTTGGTCATTTTCACTTCCTGGACTTCAAAAGATAAATTGTAAAAAAAAAAAAAAAAGAGCCGATAACTTTCTTTTACTTTTAATATATTTTGTAATTCATTTATTTTGTACTTTCAGAAGCTGGTATTGCCTACTTTGGCAAAATTTGTTTCCCTATTTTAATAACTGCTAAAAATAGTGTACTTTGGAGTCATTCGGGCTGATTTTTCGAGCACGTGGGAGCGGCCATTTTGTCAGCTGTGTGCTTAGATCTAGTACAATTTCCACAAGTACAATATGGAAAGAATTTTCAGCCACAGTACATGAAAATAGCATAGAGGTATGCCAACATTCTCTTCATTGTGCATGTTGCAAATTCAAACAACTTCACCTCACACCTGTCACTCGCTCAGAAGTACATAATATCTGTAGAGCGCCTCCATCAACGATAAATAGGGGTCTAACCTTGGCCATTTTTCACACATGGTACATGATGTGCCAGAGGATTAGTGAAAAAACTTGGGCTGATGATAAAATGGATATAAATAGTTTCACGAGCTACATAAGTGTCGGAGATAAAGAGCTTGTCAGGATGAAATTCTCCCCTTATGCACAAACCCTTCAAGAAGACCTAATTTTTGGTGTAGTATATATGTCACTTGAACACTCGTCAATACGTGCAGAAGAAAACTTGTTTACTATGATTAAAAACGAATCGGCACATTATAGAGTTATGTAATGGGATTGAATATAATCATCATCCAAACGTCAGCTCTTCACTATCAGAAAAATCTCATACTATACTCACAATGACAAAGTATACTCAACTCGATATTGCTTTAAATTCTTTCATGGATAGTATTTGTGAATCAGCACAGCCGATGAAAGTAGGTCAAACTGATATCAATAAAAGAAGTGATTGGGTTTCGTCAACAAACAACCCTGGTATAACGCAGACTGTAAAGCAGCAAAACATCGCTCACTTGATGTACTTAGAAACTTAAGAAATAATAATGACATATAACTTGGCTTTATATAAGCACCATAGAAATATGTACAAAAACATTACCAGGCACAAACGCAACCTATAGAAAAACAATGGAAAAGGCAAGTCTTAAAAATTAGCAGTAAAATGCTTACGACACTGAAAGCCATATATGCAAATGTCAAGACTTGTGTGAAAACGCCAAATGGCTTGACAGAAACATTTAACTGCCGGCTGCGGTAAGGCAAGGTTGTGTTTTATCACCTATTTTATTTTGATTATTTCTAACTGATTTAAAGACACCCATTTCTGACCAGTATAACGGTGTAACATTAGAATTTGCTAAGTTATTTGTACTGTTGTATGCAGATGAATTGGTTGCCTTTGCCGAAACTTCAAATTGGTTGCCTTTGCCGAAATTCAACTTCATAGAATTCCAAATAAACTTAAGGAATACTGCTACATGTAAAAACTAAACATAAATATGGAAGAAACTAAAATTGTAGTTCTTTGAAAAGGGGGATATTTGAGAAGATATGAAAGTTGGTATTTTGGTGATTGCCTGATACAGACGGTATCTTAATATAAATATCTTGGTTGTGTATTCTCGTCTAAAAACCCATGGTATATGTGTCAAACAACACTAGCAGTACAAGCAGCAAAGGCGCTTTATTGCTTCAAGACTAGACTAGATCGTTTTGGTAAACTGACTACAAAAAAAAGAAAAATAGAAAACGATTCCAAATATCTGCTACTAAAATAGCACCAATTTTGAAATATGGGTCAGAAGTTTGTGGTTTTCACAAAGCAAATGACATTGAAGCTGTACATACATCATTTTGTAAATATATTATTGGTATTACAAAACACACTCCAATGTTTTTATCTATAATGAATTAGGTAGAGTACCAATGCAAGTAGTAAGATATAGTAGAATTTTTAAATACTGCTTCAAATTATTTAGATTCTGTAATAAGATCAGAAACGATATGAGTTGTCAATACTATATAGATTGTTTAAACTCTTCGTACAGTGTTCGCTTACTATGTATGTTCAGAAATGGAAATTTTTACATAATGGTAAATATAGGTAGGCTTAAAACTATCCCATATGTTGAAAGACTGTGCCCATTTTCTGCAGATATAGACGATGGAGTTTCACTTTGCTATTAAATGTTCCACATATGAGAATTTGAGAAATGCTTATTTACCTTCGTGCGTTCATTGTAATGCAAATCCCATACAGTTTTATAACTTTATTCAGAGACTCAGTAATAATAATAATATTAATATCCTATATAATTTTGCTCTTTATCTAGCGAAAATCTATAATAGTTAGAGAGTCAGTGTGTTAATCCTAGAATTGTTATGTTTCGTGGATGTACCATATTTTTCCTACATGTGTGTAACCTGGGCCGGTGGCCTATGTTACAAGTAGAATAAAGATTATTATTATTATTATTATTATTATTATTATTATTATAATAGAGGGAGTTAACCTGCAATATTATATCATGCGTGCATCCTTTCTCTCCTTGTTTAGGAGCCGTCTCCCATGTTATTCATGCAGCTTTTCTACATTGTTTTTTCGAAGAAATGTATTTCATGCAAGGCATAATACAAAATAAAAATAATGCAAATTTCATAAATATTAATCTATTCATAATTCTTCTTCTTATTATTATTATTATTAATATTGTTGTTGTTCTGTTAATTTTGCTTTAATTTTCTATAATAATAATAATAATAATAATAATAACAATAGCAATGATATTAATAAGAATCAAGATTATAATAATAATAATAATCTTATATTAATGATATCATCAATAGGAAGAGCATAGTAATACTACTACTGCTACTGATTATAATACAACCAATAATAAAAACAAGAATAATAAAAACAACAACAACAATAACAATAATAATTATTATTAATTTTATTGTTATTATTGTTATTACTAATCTTGTAATTCTTGTTTATTGTTGTTATTATTATTATTATTATTATTATTATTATTATTATTATTATTAATGGAGTTAACCCGCAATAATATTGATAATAATAACAATAACATCATTATCATTATGCTTATGTTTGTTATTATAATAATCACTTTATTTTTATTGGTAAAGTTCCTCCTTTATGCCGCCTTTAGAATACCAACATAGCAGAACCTACAATAACAAGGGAAACCACCCGAAACATAAAATGGAAATGGAGGGAACATAACTGTCGAGTTCTTATTATAGTGCACGATGCTTCATTCGTTGATAATCGTAATTTTCAGGTTCTCACCAAATAATAATAATAATAATAATAATCCAACGTGTCACCATGTGGATGAATTGCCTCCATTATACCTCCTTTAGAATACCATGGCTCAACAGTGTTAAAATAACAGAACCTACAATAAAAAGGGAAACCACCCCAAACACAAAATGAAAATGGAGGGAACATAACTGTCGAGTGCTCTCCCTTGTTATTATAGTGTCTCATGCTGATATCAGATATGTTCCCTCAATTTTGTTTTGTGTTTGGAGTGGTTTCCCTTGTTATTGTATGTTCTCCAGTGTTGAGCCATGGTATTCTAAAGGAGCCATACTACCAAAATAATATTGTTTCTAATTTCAATGTAATGCATTCCCCTGGTATTATGGAATTGTGACATAATAGTTTGCAATGCTATTGTCTCTTCACGGACTCAATTTAGCCACACGGTCACAGGTCGTGATCTGGTGACCTAACCTAGGCTGTGGCATCATAACCTCGTGACCTGGGTCAGGTCATTATTTGACCTTGACTTTATCCAATGACCTGAGGTTACATGATGACACTAAACCATGACCCTGGAACATACCATTTTTAGGTAAGTCAGGTGAACTGTTTACTCTTGTCCTTTAACTTCCTACTCTGTTTCATTACAAGATTGTATAGGAGAAATGATATTACTTACTTAATAAATTCCCGCAGGAAAAATATGCGTGACTGTGATCTTACGTACAAGAGTTAGTGTTTGCAAATGATCGTGCCCTCCCTACTGAGAAATGTAATCGTCCAGCCTCGTTTTGGAAAATGGTCATATATAAAGCGCGTCAACACTAGCTTTTCTCACAATTCATATAATTAATATAACTAAACATGTGCGTCTATAATAAGTTAGGTCCAATGGTGGGCGAGGGTGCTTATGGTAAAATCTTCATTTCTACCATCGGCAACAATAATGTAGCTGTTAAAATTATCAGCAAGAAAGGCAAGAGCAATGAATATTTGGAAAAATTTCTGCCAAGAGAATTGGAAGCCGCTTCCAAGCTCAGGCACGAGAACATCATCAAAGTCTTCGAAGTCATGGAGAGCAACAATAGCGTCTACATCGTCATGGAACTGGCTCAAGGTGGTGACCTCCTGGACAAAGTTATCGAGGAGGGACCTCTTAGCGAGGAAGAGGCCAAGAAGATCTTCAAACAGATCGTCGAGGCCGTTGAATACATGCACAGGCAAAACATGGCCCACAGAGATCTCAAGCTGGAAAACATTCTGCTTGATTCTGAGGGCAATGTCAAGGTCACTGACTTCGGATTCACCAAGACAGTGAAAAAGAATGAACTGAGCGATACATTTTGCGGCAGTGCTGCCTACACTGCCCCCGAGATCCTCAAAGGTGAGGCCTACGATGCATTCAAGGCCGATATCTGGAGCCTCGGTGTCATCCTCTATGGTCTGGTCTACGGTGCTCTCCCCTTCCAGGATGGCAGCGCAAGCCAAATGATCCTCAGCCAGGTCCAGAAAACCATTAGTCTTCCCAAGGTGAAGGCTGATAAGGACTGTGAGGAGCTGATCATAAGCATGCTTGAACCTGAAGCAGCCAAGCGTGCCAACTTGAACGATATCCTTTCCTCTAAGTGGTTCAACTAAATAAAAATTCAAACGTAATCATATTCAACCTTATTATAACCTTTAATAATAATAATAATAATAATAATAATAATAATAATAATAATATGTTATTATTATTATTATTATTATTTTGTTTATTTTAGCACAATTCTTTTTTCGTGTCGAGTGCTCTCCCTTGTGATTATAGTGTCAGCAGATCACGACCTGTGACAATGTGGCTAAACTGAGTCCTTGTAGAGATAGTAGTATTGCAAACTATACTGACACGGTTCCATAATACGAGGGGAATGCATTACAGTGAAATTATGTCACTAATAAAATTTACAGTTTGAACAGGGATGGAACAGATCAGGTTCACAGTGGTCAAAGGTCAATTTTACTATATTTTTCTTTCACTTAATAGAACAGTTTTAAATTTAAGTAGATTTTATTCCTGTGTTCTAAGACTTCTAATTTCCCCATAATTAAGGTCATTGCACACAAAATATTGCCACGAGGCAAGAGCAAAATAGGCATAATTAGCTTATTTTCATGCATAACATCAATGTTAGTATACCATTTTGTTAAGAAAAGCATACAAGCTCTACTTGGTCATTTTCACTTCCTGGACTTCAAAAGATAAATTGTAAAAAAAAAAAAAAAGAGCCGATAACTTTCTTTTACTTTTAATATATTTTGTAATTCATTTATTTTGTACTTTCAGAAGCTGGTATTGCCTACTTTGGCAAAATTTGTTTCCCTATTTTAATAACTGCTAAAAATAGTGTACTTTGGAGTCATTCGGGCTGATTTTTCGAGCACGTGGGAGCGGCCATTTTGTCAGCTGTGTGCTTAGATCTAGTACAATTTCCACAAGTACAATATGGAAAGAATTTTCAGCCACAGTACATGAAAATAGCATAGAGGTATGCCAACATTCTCTTCATTGTGCATGTTGCAAATTCAAACAACTTCACCTCACACCTGTCACTCGCTCAGAAGTACATAATATCTGTAGAGCGCCTCCATCAACGATAAATAGGGGTCTAACCTTGGCCATTTTTCACACATGGTACATGATGTGCCAGAGGATTAGTGAAAAAACTTGGGCTCATGATAAAATGGATATAAATAGTTTCACGAGCTACATAAGTGTCGGAGATAAAGAGCTTGTCAGGATGAAATTCTCCCCTTATGCACAAACCCTTCAAGAAGACCTAATTTTTGGTGTAGTATATATGTCACTTGAACACTCGTCAATACGTGCAGAAGAAAACTTGTTTACTATGATTAAAAACGAATCGGCACATTATAGAGTTATGTAATGGGATTGAATATAATCATCATCCAAACGTCAGCTCTTCACTATCAGAAAAATCTCATACTATACTCACAATGACAAAGTATACTCAACTCGATCGGGTTTCGTCAACAAACAACCCTGGTATAACGCAGACTGTAAAGCAGCAAAACATCGCTCACTTGATGTACTTAGAAACTTAAGAAATAATAATGACATATAACTTGGCTTTATATAAGCACCATAGAAATATGTACAAAAACATTACCAGGCACAAACGCAACCTATAGAAAAACAATGGAAAAGGCAAGTCTTAAAAATTAGCAGTAAAATGCTTACGACACTGAAAGCCATATATGCAAATGTCAAGACTTGTGTGAAAACGCCAAATGGCTTGACAGAAACATTTAACTGCCGGCTGCGGTAAGGCAAGGTTGTGTTTTATCACCTATTTTATTTTGATTATTTCTAACTGATTTAAAGACACCCATTTCTGACCAGTATAACGGTGTAACATTAGAATTTGCTAAGTTATTTGTACTGTTGTATGCAGATGAATTGGTTGCCTTTGCCGAAACTTCAAATTGGTTGCCTTTGCCGAAATTCAACTTCATAGAATTCCAAATAAACTTAAGGAATACTGCTACATGTAAAAACTAAACATAAATATGGAAGAAACTAAAATTGTAGTTCTTTGAAAAGGGGGATATTTGAGAAGATATGAAAGTTGGTATTTTGGTGATTGCCTGATACAGACGGTATCTTAATATAAATATCTTGGTTGTGTATTCTCGTCTAAAAACCCATGGTATATGTGTCAAACAACACTAGCAGTACAAGCAGCAAAGGCGCTTTATTGCTTCAAGACTAGACTAGATCGTTTTGGTAAACTGACTACAAAAAAAAGAAAAATAGAAAACGATTCCAAATATCTGCTACTAAAATAGCACCAATTTTGAAATATGGGTCAGAAGTTTGTGGTTTTCACAAAGCAAATGACATTGAAGCTGTACATACATCATTTTGTAAATATATTATTGGTATTACAAAACACACTCCAATGTTTTTATCTATAATGAATTAGGTAGAGTACCAATGCAAGTAGTAAGATATAGTAGAATTTTTAAATACTGCTTCAAATTATTTAGATTCTGTAATAAGATCAGAAACGATATGAGTTGTCAATACTATATAGATTGTTTAAACTCTTCGTACAGTGTTCGCTTACTATGTATGTTCAGAAATGGAAATTTTTACATAATGGTAAATATAGGTAGGCTTAAAACTATCCCATATGTTGAAAGACTGTGCCCATTTTCTGCAGATATAGACGATGGAGTTTCACTTTGCTATTAAATGTTCCACATATGAGAATTTGAGAAATGCTTATTTACCTTCGTGCGTTCATTGTAATGCAAATCCCATACAGTTTTATAACTTTATTCAGAGACTCAGTAATAATAATAATATTAATATCCTATATAATTTTGCTCTTTATCTAGCGAAAATCTATAATAGTTAGAGAGTCAGTGTGTTAATCCTAGAATTGTTATGTTTCGTGGATGTACCATATTTTTCCTACATGTGTGTAACCTGGGCCGGTGGCCTATGTTACAAGTAGAATAAAGATTATTATTATTATTATTATTATTATTATTATTATTATTATAATAGAGGGAGTTAACCTGCAATATTATATCATGCGTGCATCCTTTCTCTCCTTGTTTAGGAGCCGTCTCCCATGTTATTCATGCAGCTTTTCTACATTGTTTTTTCGAAGAAATGTATTTCATGCAAGGCATAATACAAAATAAAAATAATGCAAATTTCATAAATATTAATCTATTCATAATTCTTCTTCTTATTATTATTATTATTAATATTGTTGTTGTTCTGTTAATTTTGCTTTAATTTTCTATAATAATAATAATAATAATAATAATAACAATAGCAATGATATTAATAAGAATCAAGATTATAATAATAATAATAATCTTATATTAATGATATCATCAATAGGAAGAGCATAGTAATACTACTACTGCTACTGATTATAATACAACCAATAATAAAAACAAGAATAATAAAAACAACAACAAAAATAACAATAATAATTATTATTAATTTTATTGTTATTATTGTTATTACTAATCTTGTAATTCTTGTTTATTGTTGTTATTATTATTATTATTATTATTATTATTATTATTATTATTATTAATGAAGTTAACCCGCAATAATATTGATAATAATAACAATAACATCATTATCATTATGCTTATGTTTGTTATTATAATAATCACTTTATTTTTATTGGTAAAGTTCCTCCTTTATGCCGCCTTTAGAATACCAACATAGCAGAACCTACAATAACAAGGGAAACCACCCGAAACATAAAATGGAAATGGAGGGAACATAACTGTCGAGTTCTTATTATAGTGCACGATGCTTCATTCGTTGATAATCGTAATTTTCAGGTTCTCACCAAATAATAATAATAATAATAATAATCCAACGTGTCACCATGTGGATGAATTGCCTCCATTATACCTCCTTTAGAATACCATGGCTCAACAGTGTTAAAATAACAGAACCTACAATAAAAAGGGAAACCACCCCAAACACAAAATGAAAATGGAGGGAACATAACTGTCGAGTGCTCTCCCTTGTTATTATAGTGTCTCATGCTGATATCAGATATGTTCCCTCAATTTTGTTTTGTGTTTGGAGTGGTTTCCCTTGTTATTGTATGTTCTCCAGTGTTGAGCCATGGTATTCTAAAGGAGCCATACTACCAAAATAATATTGTTTCTAATTTCAATGTAATGCATTCCCCTGGTATTATGGAATTGTGACATAATAGTTTGCAATGCTATTGTCTCTTCACGGACTCAATTTAGCCACACGGTCACAGGTCGTGATCTGGTGACCTAACCTAGGCTGTGGCATCATAACCTCGTGACCTGGGTCAGGTCATTATTTGACCTTGACTTTATCCAATGACCTGAGGTTACATGATGACACTAAACCATGACCCTGGAACATACCATTTTTAGGTAAGTCAGGTGAACTGTTTACTCTTGTCCTTTAACTTCCTACTCTGTTTCATTACAAGATTGTATAGGAGAAATGATATTACTTACTTAATAAATTCCCGCAGGAAAAATATGCGTGACTGTGATCTTACGTACAAGAGTTAGTGTTTGCAAATGATCGTGCCCTCCCTACTGAGAAATGTAATCGTCCAGCCTCGTTTTGGAAAATGGTCATATATAAAGCGCGTCAACACTAGCTTTTCTCACAATTCATATAATTAATATAACTAAACATGTGCGTCTATAATAAGTTAGGTCCAATGGTGGGCGAGGGTGCTTATGGTAAAATCTTCATTTCTACCATCGGCAACAATAATGTAGCTGTTAAAATTATCAGCAAGAAAGGCAAGAGCAATGAATATTTGGAAAAATTTCTGCCAAGAGAATTGGAAGCCGCTTCCAAGCTCAGGCACGAGAACATCATCAAAGTCTTCGAAGTCATGGAGAGCAACAATAGCGTCTACATCGTCATGGAACTGGCTCAAGGTGGTGACCTCCTGGACAAAGTTATCGAGGAGGGACCTCTTAGCGAGGAAGAGGCCAAGAAGATCTTCAAACAGATCGTCGAGGCCGTTGAATACATGCACAGGCAAAACATGGCCCACAGAGATCTCAAGCTGGAAAACATTCTGCTTGATTCTGAGGGCAATGTCAAGGTCACTGACTTCGGATTCACCAAGACAGTGAAAAAGAATGAACTGAGCGATACATTTTGCGGCAGTGCTGCCTACACTGCCCCCGAGATCCTCAAAGGTGAGGCCTACGATGCATTCAAGGCCGATATCTGGAGCCTCGGTGTCATCCTCTATGGTCTGGTCTACGGTGCTCTCCCCTTCCAGGATGGCAGCGCAAGCCAAATGATCCTCAGCCAGGTCCAGAAAACCATTAGTCTTCCCAAGGTGAAGGCTGATAAGGACTGTGAGGAGCTGATCATAAGCATGCTTGAACCTGAAGCAGCCAAGCGTGCCAACTTGAACGATATCCTTTCCTCTAAGTGGTTCAACTAAATAAAAATTCAAACGTAATCATATTCAACCTTATTATAACCTTTAATAATAATAATAATAATAATAATAATAATAATAATATGTTATTATTATTATTATTATTATTTTGTTTATTTTAGCACAATTCTTTTTTCGTGTCGAGTGCTCTCCCTTGTGATTATAGTGTCAGCAGATCACGACCTGTGACAATGTGGCTAAACTGAGTCCTTGTAGAGATAGTAGTATTGCAAACTATACTGACACGGTTCCATAATACGAGGGGAATGCATTACAGTGAAATTATGTCACTAATAAAATTTACAGTTTGAACAGGGATGGAACAGATCAGGTTCACAGTGGTCAAAGGTCAATTTTACTATATTTTTCTTTCACTTAATAGAACAGTTTTAAATTTAAGTAGATTTTATTCCTGTGTTCTAAGACTTCTAATTTCCCCATAATTAAGGTCATTGCACACAAAATATTGCCACGAGGCAAGAGCAAAATAGGCATAATTAGCTTATTTTCATGCATAACATCAATGTTAGTATACCATTTTGTTAAGAAAAGCATACAAGCTCTACTTGGTCATTTTCACTTCCTGGACTTCAAAAGATAAATTGTAAAAAAAAAAAAAAAGAGCCGATAACTTTCTTTTACTTTTAATATATTTTGTAATTCATTTATTTTGTACTTTCAGAAGCTGGTATTGCCTACTTTGGCAAAATTTGTTTCCCTATTTTAATAACTGCTAAAAATAGTGTACTTTGGAGTCATTCGGGCTGATTTTTCGAGCACGTGGGAGCGGCCATTTTGTCAGCTGTGTGCTTAGATCTAGTACAATTTCCACAAGTACAATATGGAAAGAATTTTCAGCCACAGTACATGAAAATAGCATAGAGGTATGCCAACATTCTCTTCATTGTGCATGTTGCAAATTCAAACAACTTCACCTCACACCTGTCACTCGCTCAGAAGTACATAATATCTGTAGAGCGCCTCCATCAACGATAAATAGGGGTCTAACCTTGGCCATTTTTCACACATGGTACATGATGTGCCAGAGGATTAGTGAAAAAACTTGGGCTCATGATAAAATGGATATAAATAGTTTCACGAGCTACATAAGTGTCGGAGATAAAGAGCTTGTCAGGATGAAATTCTCCCCTTATGCACAAACCCTTCAAGAAGACCTAATTTTTGGTGTAGTATATATGTCACTTGAACACTCGTCAATACGTGCAGAAGAAAACTTGTTTACTATGATTAAAAACGAATCGGCACATTATAGAGTTATGTAATGGGATTGAATATAATCATCATCCAAACGTCAGCTCTTCACTATCAGAAAAATCTCATACTATACTCACAATGACAAAGTATACTCAACTCGATATTGCTTTAAATTCTTTCATGGATAGTATTTGTGAATCAGCACAGCCGATGAAAGTAGGTCAAACTGATATCAATAAAAGAAGTGATCGGGTTTCGTCAACAAACAACCCTGGTATAACGCAGACTGTAAAGCAGCAAAACATCGCTCACTTGATGTACTTAGAAACTTAAGAAATAATAATGACATATAACTTGGCTTTATATAAGCACCATAGAAATATGTACAAAAACATTACCAGGCACAAACGCAACCTATAGAAAAACAATGGAAAAGGCAAGTCTTAAAAATTAGCAGTAAAATGCTTACGACACTGAAAGCCATATATGCAAATGTCAAGACTTGTGTGAAAACGCCAAATGGCTTGACAGAAACATTTAACTGCCGGCTGCGGTAAGGCAAGGTTGTGTTTTATCACCTATTTTATTTTGATTATTTCTAACTGATTTAAAGACACCCATTTCTGACCAGTATAACGGTGTAACATTAGAATTTGCTAAGTTATTTGTACTGTTGTATGCAGATGAATTGGTTGCCTTTGCCGAAACTTCAAATTGGTTGCCTTTGCCGAAATTCAACTTCATAGAATTCCAAATAAACTTAAGGAATACTGCTACATGTAAAAACTAAACATAAATATGGAAGAAACTAAAATTGTAGTTCTTTGAAAAGGGGGATATTTGAGAAGATATGAAAGTTGGTATTTTGGTGATTGCCTGATACAGACGGTATCTTAATATAAATATCTTGGTTGTGTATTCTCGTCTAAAAACCCATGGTATATGTGTCAAACAACACTAGCAGTACAAGCAGCAAAGGCGCTTTATTGCTTCAAGACTAGACTAGATCGTTTTGGTAAACTGACTACAAAAAAAAGAAAAATAGAAAACGATTCCAAATATCTGCTACTAAAATAGCACCAATTTTGAAATATGGGTCAGAAGTTTGTGGTTTTCACAAAGCAAATGACATTGAAGCTGTACATACATCATTTTGTAAATATATTATTGGTATTACAAAACACACTCCAATGTTTTTATCTATAATGAATTAGGTAGAGTACCAATGCAAGTAGTAAGATATAGTAGAATTTTTAAATACTGCTTCAAATTATTTAGATTCTGTAATAAGATCAGAAACGATATGAGTTGTCAATACTATATAGATTGTTTAAACTCTTCGTACAGTGTTCGCTTACTATGTATGTTCAGAAATGGAAATTTTTACATAATGGTAAATATAGGTAGGCTTAAAACTATCCCATATGTTGAAAGACTGTGCCCATTTTCTGCAGATATAGACGATGGAGTTTCACTTTGCTATTAAATGTTCCACATATGAGAATTTGAGAAATGCTTATTTACCTTCGTGCGTTCATTGTAATGCAAATCCCATACAGTTTTATAACTTTATTCAGAGACTCAGTAATAATAATAATATTAATATCCTATATAATTTTGCTCTTTATCTAGCGAAAATCTATAATAGTTAGAGAGTCAGTGTGTTAATCCTAGAATTGTTATGTTTCGTGGATGTACCATATTTTTCCTACATGTGTGTAACCTGGGCCGGTGGCCTATGTTACAAGTAGAATAAAGATTATTATTATTATTATTATTATTATTATTATTATTATAATAGAGGGAGTTAACCTGCAATATTATATCATGCGTGCATCCTTTCTCTCCTTGTTTAGGAGCCGTCTCCCATGTTATTCATGCAGCTTTTCTACATTGTTTTTTCGAAGAAATGTATTTCATGCAAGGCATAATACAAAATAAAAATAATGCAAATTTCATAAATATTAATCTATTCATAATTCTTCTTATTATTATTATTATTATTAATATTGTTGTTGTTCTGTTAATTTCGCTTTAATTTTCTATAATAATAATAATAATAATAATAATAATAATAATAATAATAATAACAATAGCAATGATATTAATAAGAATCAAGATTATAATAATAATAATAATCTTATATTAATGATATCATCAATAGGAAGAGCATAGTAATACTACTACTGCTACTGATTATAATACAACCAATAATAAAAACAAGAATAATAAAAACAACAACAACAATAACAATAATAATTATTATTAATTTTATTGTTATTGTTGTTATTACTAATCTTGTAATTCTTCTTGTTGTTGTTGTTGTTATTATTATTATTATTATTATTATTATTAATGGAGTTAACCCGCAATAATATTGATAATAATAACAATAACATCATTATCATTATGCTTATGTTTGTTATTATAATAATCACTTTATTTTTATTGGTAAAGTTCCTCCTTTATGCCGCCTTTAGAATACCAACATAGCAGAACCTACAATAACAAGGGAAACCACCCCAAACATAAAATGGAAATGGAGGGAACATAACTGTCGAGTTCTTATTATAGTGCACAATGCTTCATTCGTTGATAATCGTAATTTTCAGGTTCTCACCAAATAATAATAATAATAATAATAATAATCCAACGTGTCACCATGTGGATGAATTGCCTCCATTATACCTCCTTTAGAATACCATGGCTCAACAGTGTTAAAATAACAGAACCTACAATAAAAAGGGAAACCACCCCAAACACAAAATGAAAATGGAGGGAACATAACTGTCGAGTGCTCTCCCTTGTTATTATAGTGTCTCATGCTGATATCGGATATGTTCCCTCAATTTTGTTTTGTGTTTGGAGTGGTTTCCCTTGTTATTGTATGTTCTCCAGTGTTGAGCCATGGTATTCTAAAGGAGCCATACTACCAAAATAATATTGTTTCTAATTTCAATGTAATGCATTCCCCTGGTATTATGGAATTGTGACATAATAGTTTGCAATGCTATTGTCTCTTCACGGACTCAATTTAGCCACACGGTCACAGGTCGTGATCTGGTGACCTAACCTAGGCTGTGGCATCATAACCTCGTGACCTGGGTCAGGTCATTATTTGACCTTGACTTTATCCAATGACCTGAGGTTACATGATGACACTAAACCATGACCCTGGAACATACCATTTTTAGGTAAGTCAGGTGAACTGTTTACTCTTGTCCTTTAACTTCCTACTCTGTTTCATTACAAGATTGTATAGGAGAAATGATATTACTTACTTAATAAATTCCCGCAGGAAAAATATGCGTGACTGTGATCTTACGTACAAGAGTTAGTGTTTGCAAATGATCGTGCCCTCCCTACTGAGAAATGTAATCGTCCAGCCTCGTTTTGGAAAATGGTCATATATAAAGCGCGTCAACACTAGCTTTTCTCACAATTCATATAATTAATATAACTAAACATGTGCGTCTATAATAAGTTAGGTCCAATGGTGGGCGAGGGTGCTTATGGTAAAATCTTCATTTCTACCATCGGCAACAATAATGTAGCTGTTAAAATTATCAGCAAGAAAGGCAAGAGCAATGAATATTTGGAAAAATTTCTGCCAAGAGAATTGGAAGCCGCTTCCAAGCTCAGGCACGAGAACATCATCAAAGTCTTCGAAGTCATGGAGAGCAACAATAGCGTCTACATCGTCATGGAACTGGCTCAAGGTGGTGACCTCCTGGACAAAGTTATCGAGGAGGGACCTCTTAGCGAGGAAGAGGCCAAGAAGATCTTCAAACAGATCGTCGAGGCCGTTGAATACATGCAGAGGCAAAACATGGCCCACAGAGATCTCAAGCTGGAAAACATTCTGCTTGATTCTGAGGGCAATGTCAAGGTCACTGACTTCGGATTCACCAAGACAGTGAAAAAGAATGAACTGAGCGATACATTTTGCGGCAGTGCTGCCTACACTGCCCCCGAGATCCTCAAAGGTGAGGCCTACGATGCATTCAAGGCCGATATCTGGAGCCTCGGTGTCATCCTCTATGGTCTGGTCTACGGTGCTCTCCCCTTCCAGGATGGCAGCGCAAGCCAAATGATCCTCAGCCAGGTCCAGAAAACCATTAGTCTTCCCAAGGTGAAGGCTGATAAGGACTGTGAGGAGCTGATCATAAGCATGCTTGAACCTGAAGCAGCCAAGCGTGCCAACTTGAACGATATCCTTTCCTCTAAGTGGTTCAACTAAATAAAAATTCAAACGTAATCATATTCAACCTTATTATAACCTTTAATAATAATAATAATAATAATAATAATAATAATAATAATAATAATAATATGTTATTATTATTATTATTATTATTTTGTTTATTTTAGCACAATTCTTTTTTCGTGTCGAGTGCTCTCCCTTGTGATTATAGTGTCAGCAGATCACGACCTGTGACAATGTGGCTAAACTGAGTCCTTGTAGAGATAGTAGTATTGCAAACTATACTGACACGGTTCCATAATACGAGGGGAATGCATTACAGTGAAATTATGTCACTAATAAAATTTACAGTTTGAACAGGGATGGAACAGATCAGGTTCACAGTGGTCAAAGGTCAATTTTACTATATTTTTCTTTCACTTAATAGAACAGTTTTAAATTTAAGTAGATTTTATTCCTGTGTTCTAAGACTTCTAATTTCCCCATAATTAAGGTCATTGCACACAAAATATTGCCACGAGGCAAGAGCAAAATAGGCATAATTAGCTTATTTTCATGCATAACATCAATGTTAGTATACCATTTTGTTAAGAAAAGCATACAAGCTCTACTTGCTCATTTTCACTTCCTGGACTTCAAAAGACAAATTGTAAAAAAAAAAAAAAAGAGCCGATAACTTTCTTTTACTTTTAATATATTTTGTAATTCATTTATTTTGTACTTTCAGAAGCTGGTATTGCCTACTTTGGCAAAATTTGTTTCCCTATTTTAATAACTGCTAAAAATAGTGTACTTTGGAGTCATTCGGGCTGATTTTTCGAGCACGTGGGAGCGGCCATTTTGTCAGCTGTGTGCTTAGATCTAGTACAATTTCCACAAGTACAATATGGAAAGAATTTTCAGCCACAGTACATGAAAATAGCATAGAGGTATGCCAACATTCTCTTCATTGTGCATGTTGCAAATTCAAACAACTTCACCTCACACCTGTCACTCGCTCAGAAGTACATAATATCTGTAGAGCGCCTCCATCAACGATAAATAGGGGTCTAACCTTGGCCATTTTTCACACATGGTACATGATGTGCCAGAGGATTAGTGAAAAAACTTGGGCTCATGATAAAATGGATATAAATAGTTTCACGAGCTACATAAGTGTCGGAGATAAAGAGCTTGTCAGGATGAAATTCTCTCCTTATGCACAAACCCTTCAAGAAGACCTAATTTTTGGTGTAGTATATATGTCACTTGAACACTCGTCAATACGTGCAGAAGAAAACTTGTTTACTATGATTAAAAACGAATCGGCACATTATAGAGTTATGTAATGGGATTGAATATAATCATCATCCAAACGTCAGCTCTTCACTATCAGAAAAATCTCATACTATACTCACAATGACAGAGTATACTCAACTCGATATTGCTTTAAATTCTTTCATGGATAGTATTTGTGAATCAGCACAGCCGATGAAAGTAGGTCAAACTGATATCAATAAAAGAAGTGATCGGGTTTCGTCAACAAACAACCCTGGTATAACGCAGACTGCAAAGCAGCAAAACATCGCTCACTTGATGCACTTAGAAACTTAAGAAATAATAATGACATATAACTTGGCTTTATATAAGCACCATAGAAATATGTACAAAAACATTACCAGGCACAAACGCAACCTATACAAAACAATGGAAAAGGCAAGTCTTAAAAATTAGCAGTAAAATGCTTACGACACTGAAAGCCATATATGCAAATGTCAAGACTTGTGTGAAAACGCCAAATGGCTTGACAGAAACATTTAACTGCCGGCTGCGGTAAGGCAAGGTTGTGTTTTATCACCTATTTTATTTTGATTATTTCTAACTGATTTAAAGACACCCATTTCTGACCAGTATAACGGTGTAACATTAGAATTTGCTAAGTTATTTGTACTGTTGTATGCAGATGAATTGGTTGCCTTTGCCGAAACTTCAAATTGGTTGCCTTTGCCGAAATTCAACTTCATAGAATTCCAAATAAACTTAAGGAATACTGCTACATGTAAAAACTAAACATAAATATGGAAGAAACTAAAATTGTAGTTCTTTGAAAAGGGGGATATTTGAGAAGATATGAAAGTTGGTATTTTGGTGATTGCCTGATACAGACGGTATCTTAATATAAATATCTTGGTTGTGTATTCTCGCCTAAAAACCCATGGTATATGTGTCAAACAACACTAGCAGTACAAGCAGCAAAGGCGCTTTATTGTTTCAAACTTTACTAGATCGTTTTGGTAAACTGACTACAAAAAAAGAAAAATAGAAAACGATTCCAAATATCTGCTACTAAAATAGCACCAATTTTGAAATATGGGTCAGAAGTTTGTGGTTTTCACAAAGCAAATGACATTGAAGCTGTACATACATCATTTTGTAAATATATTATTGGTATTACAAAACACACTCCAATGTTTTTATCTATAATGAATTAGGTAGAGTACCAATGCAAGTAGTAAGATATAGTAGAATTTTTAAATACTGCTTCAAATTATTTAGATTCTGTAATAAGATCAGAAACGATATGAGTTGTCAATACTATATAGATTGTTTAAACTCTTCGTACAGTGTTCGCTTACTATGTATGTTCAGAAATGGAAATTTTTACATAATGGTAAATATAGGTAGGCTTAAAACTATCCCATATGTTGAAAGACTGTGCCCATTTTGTGCAGATATAGACGATGGAGTTTCACTTTGCTATTAAATGTTCCACATATGAGAATTTGAGAAATGCTTATTTACCTTCGTGCGTTCATTGTAATGCAAATCCCATACAGTTTTATAACTTTATTCAGAGAATCAGTAATAATAATAATATTAATATCCTATATAATTTTGCTCTTTATCTAGCGAAAATCTATAATAGTTAGAGAGTCAGTGTGTTAATCCTAGAATTGTTATGTTTCGTGGATGTACCATATTTTTCCTACATGTGTGTAACCTGGGCCGGTGGCCTATGTTACAAGTAGAATAAAGATTATTATTATTATTATTATTATTATTATTATTATTATAATAGAGGGAGTTAACCTGCAATATTATATCATGCGTGCATCCTTTCTCTCCTTGTTTAGGAGCCGTCTCCCATGTTATTCATGCAGCTTTTCTACATTGTTTTTTCGAAGAAATGTATTTCATGCAAGGCATAATACAAAATAAAAATAATGCAAATTTCATAAATATTAATCTATTCATAATTCTTCTTCTTCTTATTATTATTATTAATATTGTTGTTGTTCTGTTAATTTTGCTTTAATTTTCTATAATAATAATAATAATAATAATAATAACAATAGCAATGATATTAATAAGAATCAAGATTATAATAATAATAATAATCTTATATTAATGATATCATCAATAGGAAGAGCATAGTAATACTACTACTGCTACTGATTATAATACAACCAATAATAAAAACAAGAATAATAAAAACAACAACAACAATAACAATAATAATTATTATTAATTTTATTGTTATTATTGTTATTACTAATCTTGTAATTCTTGTTTATTGTTGTTATTATTATTATTATTATTATTATTATTATTATTATTATTATTATTATTATTATTATTAATGGAGTTAACCCGCAATAATATTGATAATAATAACAATAACATCATTATCATTATGCTTATGTTTGTTATTATAATAATCACTTTATTTTTATTGGTAAAGTTCCTCCTTTATGCCGCCTTTAGAATACCAACATAGCAGAACCTACAATAACAAGGGAAACCACCCGAAACATAAAATGGAAATGGAGGGAACATAACTGTCGAGTTCTTATTATAGTGCACGATGCTTCATTCGTTGATAATCGTAATTTTCAGGTTCTCACCAAATAATAATAATAATAATAATAATAATAATAATCCAACGTGTCACCATGTGGATGAATTGCCTCCATTATACCTTCTTTAGAATACTATGGCTCAACAGTGTTAAAAAAACAGAACCTACAATAAAAAGGGAAACCACCCCAAACACAAAATGAAAATAGAGGGAACATAACTGATATCAGAATGTTGTTTTTGTTATTATTATTATTACATTATTATTATTATTATTATTATTTGATGAGAAACCTGAGAATACGATTATCAACGAATGCAGCATGAGACACTATAATAACAAGGGAGAGCACTCGACAGTTATGTTCCCTCAATTTTGTTTTGTGTTTGGAGTGGTTTCCCTTGTTATTGTATGTTCTCCAGTGTTGAGCCATGGTATTCTAAAGGAGCCATACTACCAAAATAATATTGTTTCTAATTTCAATGTAATGCATTCCCCTGGTATTATGGAATTGTGACATAATAGTTTGCAATGCTATTGTCTCTTCACGGACTCAATTTAGCCACACGGTCACAGGTCGTGATCTGGTGACCTAACCTAGGCTGTGGCATCATAACCTCGTGACCTGGGTCAGGTCATTATTTGACCTGGACTTTATCCAATGACCTGAGGTTACATGATGACACTAAACCATGACCCTGGAACATACCATTTTTAGGTAAATCAGGTGAACTGTTTACTCTTGTCCTTTAACTTCCTACTCTGTTTCATTACAAGATTGTATAAGAGAAATGATATTACATACTTAATAAATTCCCGCAGGAAAAATATGCGTGACTGTGATCTTACGTACAAGAGTTAGTGTTTGCAAATGATCGTGCCCTCCCTACTGAGAAATGTAATCGTCCAGCCTCGTTTTGGAAAATGGTCATATATAAAGCGCGTCAACACTAGCTTTTCTCACAATTCATATAATTAATATAACTAAACATGTGCGTCTATAATAAGTTAGGTCCAATGGTGGGCGAGGGTGCTTATGGTAAAATCTTCATTTCTACCATCGGCAACAATAATGTAGCTGTTAAAATTATCAGCAAGAAAGGCAAGAGCAATGAATATTTGGAAAAATTTCTGCCAAGAGAATTGGAAGCCGCTTCCAAGCTCAGGCACGAGAACATCATCAAAGTCTTCGAAGTCATGGAGAGCAACAATAGCGTCTACATCGTCATGGAACTGGCTCAAGGTGGTGACCTCCTGGACAAAGTTATCGAGGAGGGACCTCTTAGCGAGGAAGAGGCCAAGAAGATCTTCAAACAGATCGTCGAGGCCGTTGAATACATGCACAGGCAAAACATGGCCCACAGAGATCTCAAGCTGGAAAACATTCTGCTTGATTCTGAGGGCAATGTCAAGGTCACTGACTTCGGATTCACCAAGACAGTGAAAAAGAATGAACTGAGCGATACATTTTGCGGCAGTGCTGCCTACACTGCCCCCGAGATCCTCAAAGGTGAGGCCTACGATGCATTCAAGGCCGATATCTGGAGCCTCGGTGTCATCCTCTATGGTCTGGTCTACGGTGCTCTCCCCTTCCAGGATGGCAGCGCAAGCCAAATGATCCTCAGCCAGGTCCAGAAAACCATTAGTCTTCCCAAGGTGAAGGCTGATAAGGACTGTGAGGAGCTGATCATAAGCATGCTTGAACCTGAAGCAGCCAAGCGTGCCAACTTGAACGATATCTTTTCCTCTAAGTGGTTCAACTAAATAAAAATTCAAACGTAATCATATTCAACCTTATTATAACCTTTAATAATAATAATAATAATAATAGTAATAATAATATGTTATTATTATTATTATTATTATTATTTTGTTTATTTTAGCACAATTCTTTTTTCGTGTCGAGTGCTCTCCCTTGTGATTATAGTGTCAGCAGATCACGACCTGTGACAATGTGGCTAAACTGAGTCCTTGTAGAGATAGTAGTATTGCAAACTATACTGACACAGTTCCATAATACGAGGGGATTGCATTACAGTGAAATTATGTCACTAATAAAATGTACAGTTTGAACAGGGAAGGAACAAATCAGGTTCACAGTGGTCAAAGGTCAATTTTACTATATTTTTCTTTCACTTAATAGAACAGTTTTAAATTTAAGTAGATTTTATTCCTGTGTTCTAAGACTTCTAATTTCCCCATAATTAAGGTCATTGCACACAAAATATTGTCACAAGGCAAGAGCAAAATAGGCATAATTAGCTTATTTTCATGCATAACATCAATGTTAGTATACCATTTTGTTAAGAAAAGCATACAAGCTCTACTTGGTCATTTTCACTTCCTGGACTTCAAAAAGATACATTGTAAAAAAAAAAAAAAAGAGCCGATAACTTTCTTTTACTTTTAATATATTTTGTAATTCATTCATTGTACTTTCAGAAGCTGGTATTGCCAACTTTGGCAAAATTTGTTTCCCTATTTTAATAACTGCTAAAAATAGTGTACTTTGGAGTCATTCGGGCTGATTTTTCGAGCACGTGGGAGCGGCCATTTTGTCAGCTGTGTGCTTAGATCTAGTACAATTTCCACAAGTACAATATGGAAAGAATTTTCAGCCACAGTACATGAAAATAGCATAGAGGTATGCCAACATTCTCTTCATTGTGCATGTTGCAAATTCAAACAACTTCACCTCACACCTGTCACTCGCTCTGAAGTACATAATATCTGTAGAGCGCCTCCATCAACGATAAATAGGGGTCTAACCTTGGCCATTATAATGACATATAACTTGGCTTTATATAAGCACCATAGAAATATGTACAAAAACATTACCAGGCACAAACGCAACCTATACAAAACAATGGAAAAGGCAAGTCTTAAAAATTAGCAGTAAAATGCTTACGACACTGAAAGCCATATATGCAAATGTCAAGACTTGTGTGAAAACGCCAAATGGCTTGACAGAAACATTTAACTGCCGGCTGCAGTAAGGCAAGGTTGTGTTTTATCACCTATTTTATTTTGATTATTTCTAACTGATTTAAAGACACCCATTTCTGACCAGTATAACGGTGTAACATTAGAATTTGCTAAGTTATTTGTACTGTTGTATGCAGATGAATTGGTTGCCTTTGCCGAAACTTCAAATTGGTTGCCTTTGCCGAAATTCAACTTCACAGTATTCCAAATAAACTTAAGGAATACTGCTACATGTAGAAACTAAACATAAATATGGAAGAAACTAAAATTTTAGTTCTTTGAAAAGGGGGATATTTGAGAAGATATGAAAGTTGGTATTTTGGTGATTGCCTGATAACGTCCTGCGCTCTGGGCGCCATGGAATTATAAAATGCCAATGTGTCGGCTTCGAGTTCGTACTTTTAAGATATGGTGGCGCGGCAGTCTTTCAAAAACGCGTCGGCTCTGCCCTGCCGCTCCACAAAATCATAGGATTCAACACTATGCCTAGGACCAGGAACTGGCCATTGGGCCGGAATAGGAGACTCAATCCTACGCCAGGGAGCTGGAACTGGTCGTTGCCAGGCTGAAGAGCACCAGGGAGCTGGAACTGGTCATCGGCCAGGCTGAAGAGCACTGGTCGTATATAGCGCGACCAGCTCTTCATATTCACTGTGAGCTATCTACCCTTTCTGGAGCAGCTCGCTCAGGCACGTGTTAGCAGACATAGTAATTGGTATAATATTGGGGAAACAATTTCTAAATGAATTTTCGACCCACATTCAACCGCTGTCTCACCTTTTCCTGATTGATATACTAGCACGGAGACTCTAAATGGGGTTTCGACCCTGGCTCAACGGCTGCTTACCTTCTCAAGCAGCCTTATGGTTCTCCTTTCGGCATACACCAGATTGTGTTGCACCCTACTGTTCCCACACAAATGACACAGCCCTGGCTGGAACTGAGTGCTCGTTCCACACAATTGGCATGGGACAGGCGGAACGCTTCCCTTCGTTGCCTCTACAGGCAAATCTTACAGAAATCCAGCATACACGATTTTTGGCAGCAAACAGTCTTCCCAACCATCAGCCACTTTTAGCTATTATTTATTTTTTTCTCGGGTGTACCAATAGGGAAACAAGCGATCACAGCCTTGGAGCGGCGGGCCCTTCCGTTTCTAGGGAGTATACCTATGTGATGTTGCGCTTGTCATAGCTGGAAGCCACCTCTCTGAGCAGACCAACTCTGTCTACACAGATAGTCTGCACTGGGCCCGACCGCGCATAACACTAATACTTCGTTTCTGCTAGCTAGGAAGTAATACACGCTTGGCCAAGCAAATCCCTATGACGTTCGAAAAAAAGGAACATTTTGTGTGTACATTACAGTCAGTGGGGCGAGCTGATATTCTTTCGCCCTTAGTAAACATCCGGTTGACGCAATTGCGCCAAAAATTATAACATTTTGTGTGGATTTTACAGTGTGTGGACTTTCTTCTCGCATAAATAGAATGTTGCTGGAAAAGTTTTCCGTCATTCTGTCACGTGCGTGACAAAAGGATCGAATGTGATATTCTAGGCCGAAAACGATGGGAACTAATCACTGCGAGGTAACTCTGTTCTTTGACTTGTTAACCAGACACACGCATTTTCGCCACTGCTACCGTTGTAAAACACTCTAGATACGTAAGAGCTGGCGAGGAGGGTGGGCTGGTTGGTGCAGGGCAACACTTTTAAGACTCCCTGAGATTTTGGGGGGAGGGGCTGGGCTGAAATCTGTATTATAAGGTCCCCTATAATTTTTGAACCAGCCCCAAGGCCGGGTTGGCCTTAAACTATATTTTACATCTACTCAGTTTAGAAATAATTTTTAAAATATGGTAGAGGAGCTTCTTTTAGGAAAAGATAAAATCTGGTGATTTTGATCTATGGGTTTCAAGTTCTTAAATCAAATCTACATTGATAAATGCATCCTATGAGTTGCTCCATTTTATGCAGTATCTTGGAAAATTGTTCTTCATTTATTGGATGGTTCGTAAAAGAAAATCTCATAAGTACACAATAGATCATTATTTGGATGATTTTTAGTTGCTGGCAGACCCAATAGATATGAATGTACAAATTTTATGTTTGTGATTGATGAAGTATATATTCCTATTGCAGAAGAAAAACTGAAGGCACTACAGGTTTTACATCTCTAGAGCTATAAATTGGCACCGTCACAACGGAAGTTCGAATCCCTACAAACTCTTTCTTCTTAAATCTCTCGCGACCTACAAGTAGTCTCTTGTAGGTTATCTAGCCTTTTGTGCTCGGGCTATTCCAGCATCTCGAACCTTTAACGGTAGGTTGTATGAAGTTACATCAGAAGCAAAAATGCCGTTTCGTCACAATCCTGTCTCAAGAGGCATGCGAAAAGATATAAATGTCTGGCGTTCTTTTATAGAAAATTTCAGTGGTGTCTGCTCTGTCCAGTGTCGAATGGGTGGATGCTGAGAAGTTACAACTATTCACTGACAAACCTATAAATAAATATCTTGTGTGGGAAGCAATAATTAGCATGACCCACTTAAGGATTAAATCCAGCGTCATCTAATTAAATACACTGTTTCACCCCAAACTTATATCTTGGAAGTAGCAATACTGTGGTATTCACTCATAAAAGACAGATCTGTCTAAAAACTATGTTCTTTTATATAAAGAAAGATACTGAACTGATCCTTTTTATTATTATACCACCCAACATAACTTCATTTATGAGTACGTATTTCCTCCAGTTGCTGTGTCGGAGGGGTGGGGTGGCCAAGTGATGTAAGGTGCTTGCCTTTACAGATCGCTCACACATCTCACCTCTGTCGCGTGAGTTCGAGTCTCGGCTCGACCAACGTGGGTATATGAGAAAGCTTGCCAATAGCTTCCCGTGGGTCGAGGTGTCTTCCCGGGTTCTGTCCTCCACCAAATATACTTACCGCCATGTATAGCCTATCATGTGCTAAAAATGGCGTTAATTCCCACAACCCCAACCCCCCACAAAACAAAAAAAACCAGCAACAAACCAGTTGCCTTGTCAGATATCCTAACATTCCTTCGAAATAAAGCTGTCATGTCATAAACGATCCATGTAAACTTCAGTTAGCATAATGTCCTCAGTTTTTTGATTTTTAGGATATTTTTCATTTATTTAGTTTGAAATCGTTATTCTGAAGACGTTTAAGATATACAAGCGATTACTGTTTCTAAAACATCTAGGTTTTTTATGGATTATGATTAGAATTCTTTATAAATATTGTTATATGCTCGGTTTGAAAGAAAATAAGTAAAGCAAATTTGACAAAAAATATTGATAACAGCAAAATCTAGCTGTATTCCGAAACTTATT
Organism: Margaritifera margaritifera; assembly: GCA_029931535.1. NCBI lineage: Eukaryota > Metazoa > Mollusca > Bivalvia > Unionida > Margaritiferidae > Margaritifera > Margaritifera margaritifera. The sequence goes on from JAQPZY010001641.1 coordinate 4,118,794, forward strand.
GGCAAAAATTATGCTTCCAATTACTGGCAAAATTATAAAATAAAAGCTGTTTTGGTTTTTCAAACTTACACTGGGGTATGATTAGAGTTTATCCGAATGATATTGGCCGGCTTTTCCTGTAGCCCCTTTTAATTGAGAGATAAATGACTGAAGAAGTCCGTTAATGAGGTTTCTACAGTCCTTTTGTTGTCCCTTTACAGGTCATAAAATTAAATTCTATTCAATTTTTAAATATCCAGACAATTATAAGCCAAATCAATCTTTAAGTTATTCTTAGACATACACTGGTATAATTGTTCCAGCATTGTTTATGTTGTTGTTAAATTGTTGCTATATGCTTCAGTAGTTTACAGACAAGCAGTTTGGAGGAATTACCAAGCAGGTGTTATTCAGTAGATTTAACAGCAGAAGGACACGTTGTTATTGGCTACAAAACTGAGGTATGACGTTCTCCATGCATTATAGTTCTGACCCAAGCCATTGCACCAATTCACCCACAGAAAGCACGTGGTTGCTATTATTAGACTGTGTAATTACTAATGTTGGCTGTTCCTTCCGTACGGACAACCATTTAGGGTATGTGTATATACAAATGGTAATTACAAAGAATAAAATGTGTAAGCTTGACATTTATAAATTTTATAATGCACAAAGTTACAATACAAGTATAAGCATCAAAACGTTAGATTTCGCCTACACTTTTCACAACTTTTCAATTTTAGTTGCAGCAAACAGGTTATATAAATGTGCCAATAATCGATATTCCGTTAAATATACTCTATAAATCATCCATTATATTTTCATTAATATTTCTCTAAAATATCCATACAAATCCCTAAAATTCCTTAAATACAACGGTAATAATATATCATTAAATTTTAGACGTATAATATTCTGTATCCCCCAAAATTAAATAATCCGTATCACTAAAGTAATTATTAATCTAACGAAAAAAATTATAAAGTAATTTCCTCTCTGCAGAAATAATCTACTATATGGAGAACTTCAGAGAAACCATATTATGATTACGATAACAATTAGTGTCCAGTCTATGCATTTGAGACGAGAGAGAGAGAGAGAGAGAGAGCTACCGCATGCAATTGTTTTTGACATGGATTCTGCGAGAGAAAAGTTTAATTTTACTTTTTATCGTAAAATTTGAATCTAAATGTCTGGAAAATTATAAATGGGAGACAAAACATTTGATTTTGGTTTAAAAATCCTGCTCTTAGAACAATTTATCCCTTGAGTACAATTTTTGCAAATTATCACAAAACATGATATTCGACAATAACCTATCTTATGGAAATGTCCATACAGAAATTATTTTAATATCCACAAATGCTTTTTGCAGCCGACTGTAATAGAACTGCATTGAAGGGCAAAATTTGGAATTGAACTTCATCATGGGTATCGTGGCCGGCAAGTGTCCATTCGAGATTGATAATTGATGATATCGTCCTTAAAAATATATATATATATATATATATATATATATATATATATATATATATATATATATATATATATATATATATATATATATATATCTTTTTCTTTCTCTCTTCTTTCCTTTCTTTCTTTACATAGAATAGGCTTTGCAGAGGAAAAGAACGTATTGCAGGTAGGATATACAAGTAGAAGAATTTTTAAAGAGATTTATTTATATGCTTGATAAAGTTTTTTACCTTGTTGGCGCAGTGGCTGATGATACATATCGGAATTAAACCTGTTAAAGAATCCTTACATTTCATTTACCAACTCCATACGAGTCTGCGTCCTATAATTGCCCAGTGTATCGAAAACAATAAATGGCAAAATCGTAGTTTGAGGAGAAGTTACGGTGAAAGAGGAGGTGATGAACACCTACTCTCCGTAAAATGTGGCTTGTTCAATTTCCCACCACTTTGATAAAAGAGAAGGCAATATAAAGAAAACCTTTTGAAGGACCCAACTGATGGCGGTTCTTCTGGATGCGTAAAGTGGCTCATTCCACATCAAACCGCCATAAATTAAAAAAAGATGCACAAATACATTTGAAATATTTTTCTGTTCAATATTTGATATCTTATTAATTTTTTTAAAGGAAGGATTAAACGTGTGTCTGAACGGCCGAATACGCTTCATAGTATCCCTCAAATGAATGTTATCTCCACATAACAGTCTCGTATATTTGTACTCGACAGACTAGTTTGTTTCTCGGTCCTGAAGTTTTCTTCAACAGCAATATATATTATGAATATGGGGATCCTCTTCAACAGCAATATATATTATGAATATGGGGATCCTCTTCAACAGCAATATATATTATTAATATGGGATCCTCTTCAACAGAAATATATATTATGAATATGGGGATCCTCTTCAACAGCAATATATATTATGAATATGGGATCCTCTTCAACAGCAATATATATTATGAATATGGGGATCCACAGCAATATATATTATGAATATGGGGATCCTCTTCAACAGCAATATATATTATGAATATGGGGATCCTCTTCAACAGCAATATATATTATGAATATGGGGATCCACAGCAATATATATTATGAATATGGGGATCCACAGCAATATATATTATGAATATGGGGATCCACAGCAATATATATTATGAATATGGGGATCCTCTTCAACAGCAATATATATTATGAATATGGGATCCTCTTCAACAGCAATATATATTATGAATATGGGGATCCACAGCAATATATATTATGAATATGGGGATCCTCTTCAACGGCAATATATATTATGAATATGGGGATCCTCTTCAACAGCAATATATATTATGAATATGGGGATCCTCTTCAACAGCAATATATATTATGAATATGGGGATCCACAGCAATATATATTATGAATATGGGGATCCTCTTCAACAGCAATATATATTATGAATATGGGGATCCTCTTCAACAGCAATATATACTATTAATATGGGGATCATCTGAGAAAAGAAATTCATTACTAATTCAATACAACTTACAAAAGCGTTGGTTGATACTCCAATCTTTTAATGAGGCTAATAGTGTCGATGTCAGTACATTCACACAAGTTCCTCATGCAATCAGCAAATCGACCGTTCTTTCGAGATGGCTCGAGACTATGGATTTCGTTTCTAAACTATGTTTACATTGTCAGTGAAGGCATCGGGTGTTACGTGGACTTCACCCATTTGAGATGCCAGTAGTATTCAGATGAAGAAAAAAATAAGAGTATTGGCAATACTATATCATGCGTTTTGGGGGAAAGAGACAATATATATATATATATATATATATATATATATATATATATATATATATATATATATATATATATATATATATATATCACTGCATTTCTCGAAAATCACACGATACCGCGAAAAAGACAATTTATTTTGCTTCTGTGCGAGCTAAAGTTCTTCTGAGTTAAGAACATTTCATTAAGTTTGATCAGTATCTTTACTGGAAAGCCACACCATCCAGTACCACGGAATGGTTCTCTTATTCAAAGCTTCTAATCAGTTCAGTCAGAAGTCACGGGAGGAAGGATTCTCAGAACCTTAAAGTTCTTTGCTTGTACATATGTTCTATCTGATCAAATGCAGCTTCAGTTGACGACTTAACTGCATGCTTTATCGTGACGTTTAGTTGGAGAGTACACCTTGAAAAAGACAACATATTAAAATCTATGGAAAACTTATATCAACTAGAAATGTTTTCCTTTAACAGGATCCCCCACCATCGTGCCTACAAAACCAACCTAAATGCAAAACTTAAGCAAGTAGTGGTAGACGAACGGGCGTACTGCCAAAGAGTAACACTGTATGCTAGTGGTTCCCAAACCCCGGGTCGTAACCCTATACCTGTACTGCATTTTGGGTCGAAAAAATGGTATTTAGGGTCGCGATCAAAAAAAGTTTGGGAACCACTGCTGTATGCCGTACCACTGTCATGGTGGGGCATAAAGATGTCATGCATTTATTATATCTTCAATAAAGATTCGTATCAAAATATTCAACTTCATCTGTTCAAGACTTGTCTGTGAAGTAGACACATCAGAGTGTTAGGGTATCCAACTTCATAAAATGCTAAGATTATATTCTGAAGAAAAAAAATGATCAGCGAGATTCCTAACTTTACGGCAGCTATATACTCTTGTTAGACCAACCACTGACCGAGGGAGATGGAGGAATCATGTTAGAAATCCCTGGCCTCTATTTTACTGTACCTCTTAAATGTGATTCCTTAAAATGAGATTTTTCGTGAATTTGGATAAAATTGTACAGATGAATTTTGAAAATAAAATAGAAATGATTAAACATTGGTAAATTAACAGTTTTGAAAACTTTAATTATTCCAAAGCTTAATCATTTGTTTATCTCTTTGCCAAATCCTCCGCAAAATTTTCAGCTTTCTGGCGTGATATTGTATTGGCTTTGAAACTGTTAGTAGAAAAAAATATACCCCGGACAGGAGAAGATCTGATGAAAACAAATTTATGGATGAATTCACTTATAAGGGTGAACAAGGTACCAATTTTCTATAAGAAATGGTCTAAACATAATGTAATCTATATTGGTGATATGTTTACAGATCAATGAGCAAACTGTTGATTTTTATAGTTTTAAAGCTAAATATGGTCTCAACACGAATTTACTAACTTTTCAAGGTAATATTCAATATGTATACAGTTACAGTTAGATATAACGATACCTGTCAGACCATTTATTCCTTTCCATTTAGAAATTGTATTTCATAACAATAAAAGGTGTAAAGTCCTTTACAAACCGCTTTTTGAAAACGGATATTAAACCAACTAGTGAAAAGAAATGGAATGAAACTTTCAATATAAATATGGATGTGTGGCAGAAAATATATACTAAAGTTTTTACGATTACAAGAAACTCTAAATTACAATGGTTTCAATTTGTGTTAGTCACAGAATTTTACCAATGAATTCATTTTTGTATAAAATAAATTGTCTAATACTGATAAATGTACCTTTTGTAAAACTTTCCCGGAAACAATACTGCATTTGTTTTGGGAAGGTAATGTGATAAACAGGATGTGGAATGATGTGTCCCACTGGATTCAGAATAAAGTGAACATAGATATTATGTCAAGTGCAAAGACTGTAATATTGGGAGATACAAGTACAGATGGAATATATGAACAACCTTTGTATTTTTATTTCCTTCTAGCCAAATACTACATCTATATATGTAACAATAAAGGGGATGTACCTAGATTAGATGGTTTGAACATTTTCTTAAAGAACGCTATAATTTGGAAAAATATAATGCAATCAAATCTGAAAAAAAGAAACATTTATGTCGATTTGGGAACAGTGGGAGCCACTACTCCACTAGTAACTAAGAAAATTGTGTTATAATTCAAATGCACTTTTTATAGCATGATGTACATTATAGTGTATAATGTATCTGTAATATATAGTGTCACTACATGCCTGATCAACTGATATTATTTGAAAATCCCCCCCCCCTCTCTCTCTCTTTCTCTGTTTTCTTTCTTTTATCTTACAGTGACGAAAAATTATTGTATATAACTATATATTGTACAAAAAAGTATTACATGTATGTATCATCTATCTTCATGTCAATAAAAGCTATAAACATTTAAAAAAAAAAAAAAAACGAGACTTTGAAGTATTTTTAATTTTACGTTTGATGATAAATTACGTCCACAATTTGGCAGACGCTATGTCCTCCAGTAAAGCTTTATTATTTGGAATTTCTCCTTAGAATGTCCCGTCATTTTTTTTTTTTTTTTTTTTTTTTTGTAGAAAAATCGTGCCGTCCTTTAAATTTCAGAAATTCGTTTTTTGTGTGTGTGGTAATGGTGTTGGTGGTGGGTAAACAAGAAAACTTAAGTTCCATTTCAGCAATATCAATTTATAGCTCATTCCTTGGTACCTTCAGGAAGACACATTAAAATCCCAATCCGAGGGCACATTTTGAGAGTTGTAGTGAAACCTGTGCTTGGTGCGTCTGGTCATGTAGTTTGAAAGAATCATTTGGTATTCCTTTATAGATGCAGCATCATGATATTCAGGTGATAATTCGCACTTTATCATATCCATTCCACTTCAATGTTGTCTCGTAAGGCGTACATATCTGCAGTTGGCAGACTCATTTCTTTCTCCCTTCCGTATATTTATTCCACAGTATACTTATCATAGATGGATGAAACTCTAAGATGAGGTTCGATCAAATAGCTTTAATAGACAGTTCTCGATTACTAACTTTGACACGAGTTACTTCCCTTTATCCGCCATTGCTTAGGTAAACCAAGACGATCATCATGAATGAGGAAAAGGCGTTTCAAAGCAGATTGTTTCAAATTCGGCTCCTTCTCTCTTAACAAATATAGATAATGCACATTTTCTTTCGTACCACGATAGTGCTCAATTGAAACTGCTCATTTCTGTCCATTTAAGAAGAATAATTTGAATAATTTTCCTCCTCTAAAAATAGTGATGTTCACCTAAAATGTGTCAGACAGCATATACAAAGGGGGAAATCACTCGAGTTGGTGAGATCCATCTTGACACATGTACTGGGAATGCGTCAACCAATCATATGGCTCGTACTCCGTTTCCATTATTTTTTCGAAGCTGACTTGTCCATTGTTGACAAATCGGTGTTTCTTTGCAGGCGACATCAGACGATAGATTTTTCGAAATGTTTGCATTTGCACAGAAGTTGTTTCATCTACTTTAGATACTGACACTCTTCACAGTATCGGAAACATTAAAATGTCTGTCATGTCTGCAGTAAGAAAGATATAATAAAAGTCTCTACTTTCAAAGATGCATTGGCTGTTATATCTCAATGACTGGTAATATGATGCTGATGTATTCTTTGCAATAAGGTTTGCAAGCTGATCTAGTCGCTTTCTTCATCTATTCATACCCGGCAGAAATCTTTGTCTTTTCGATTATCTAATCTTTACAGAAATGTTGTTTCTTGTATGTTTCCAACACCTTTTAGTATTTTTTGCAAATTCAAAGTTGGCTGAAACTAAGTATTTCATCACCAACAGAACCCCTCTATTCAGGCAACGTTTTTTTTTTTTTTGTTTATTTTAGCGTATCATTTTGACTCAGTGGTTGGTGTTCTTTTTATTGCGTATCTTTTTGATCCAGTGGTTGGTGTTGTTTTTATTGCGTATCTTTTGGACCCAGTGGTTGGTGTTGTTTTTATTGCGTATCTTTTGGGCCCAGTGGTTGGTGCTTTAAATGATGGCGATTTCTACCTTTACTACCCGAAGAAAGAGAATCACGCACTTCTCTGGTTTCTTTTGTTTCAGACTGGCAGTTCATTGAGATTAGACTATGTCATCTACCCGACATGAACGACCCAGCGTTGCTCACAAACATATTGGTAAGTTTGTAGTACGGAGGATCATTTTCCTTTGAATCTGGAAAATATTATTTATGGAAGTCATATCGCCGACAGATCGAAAGTAGCAAGCATTGATTTGTTTCTTCATTCATGTTCTTTCATTACCACACCATACATAAACAGATTATCATGTCAGTCAACGTCCATCTGATACAGTCAACATATTCGCGTCTTTTGTAGCCGCGAGGAACAAGTGTCGATTTACTGTCTTCGAACAAGACATGTTTACAAAGGTTTTAGCCAAACATCACACTTTCAGAATCGAATCTCTCTGTAATCAAACTTTGGCATTTACTTGAGCATTTAATGTCAAATTTATGTTTTAAAAAAATCCATCCCGCGGTGAATATTTCAAAGATTTTTGCAAAGATGGTGCGTGATATTCTGTTGTTTTTAGACAGTAAATCGACAAAATACTCGCCTTCTGTTCGTCAAGTCTTTAAATAAACGATTGATGTTGACTGTAATCAGACGCCCGTGGACTAATGTGACAATATGTCAGCTTTATGACTTTAATACAATATTATTTTCCCGATGCACAGACAAATTATCTTCCATAATAGAAACTGACGAACATTGGTGATATGACGTTGGATCAATCACTGGGTCGAGATAGCATAGATTTATGGGGACCGTTTCAGACGGACGTTGACTGGAGGTATGATTTCGATTCGTCTACTAAGTGAATTGCTCCACCTTTAACAGCTTCGCGCGAGGGTACTAAATCTATACTCTAAAGGATGTTTACCACTGTGAAATATGCACCTACAGGAACACTAAATCAAAAGCACTTCATTCTTTATCCCATCATGCAATGCTCTTATAGTGTAGAAGAACCACACAACAGATGAAAGCGCAAAAACCAGAGAATAAGAGACAAAACATTAAAATCAAGCCAGAAAATTACAAAAGGCCGGGAACTGACTTCGTTCTGTTCTAGTTTCAAATTTATTTTTCTATTGTTAAACAAATGTCGTGGTAGAAAATTCCCCTTTGAAACAGGCCTGTGCATTTGTATGTATTTGGTGAGTTCTATTTTATCTTCAACTATGGAAAATTTGTGTGGCTTAAAATTCCTTTTCAGAGAAAATTTATCTTAAAGTTATCAAATGTACCAATTGCCATGCTATTCCAGAAATTTTCAAGATATTAAACAACTTAGCTTTACACAAGCGGACCATGCATTTCAGATTTTTTTTGGTGTGAAAATATTTATTTATATTCGGTACCTGACGTAAAACTCTATAAGATGCAGTTTGTTCAGTCAAACTTATGTAAATCTATCAACAACGGCCCAGCTCAGAATACACGAAGTTCACACATGAAAATGAAAACTCGGGTTTCCTAAAGAGAGAAATACGGTGTATGATTCCCAGTGAAGAGGAAGAAAACCTGAACGGTTCGCCGCACCGCATAACTTTCTTTGTTGTTCCAGTAGATAGTTGAGGCGTATACGGAGAACGCCCAAAATAATACTCATAATCTACTTCATATCGCGAACCCGTGAAATACGTCTCTAATTGCTTTTACTCGTCTCCTTGAAGTTTCGTTTTTCTGACATTAAAATACTACCGGAGCCATTCGCGTAAAGAAAAGAAGAGAGCTAACTTTATCAATCAAGGCTTTAATCTTTTTTTCTATTATCTGGTTCATTTGATGTCTTCAGGAAAGTAGGGATTACACGGTCATTGAAAGTAGTACAGTTATTATGTATTCGAAGATCATTGCCTAGGATTTGGGTTTGCATACATATTTATATTACTTTTCATTGCTTGATCTATTTGTTTTTACCTTGAACTTTTAAGTTTGCTTGGTGACGGATTAAATCTCTCTCTCTCTCTCTCTCTCTCTCTCTCTCTCTCTCTCTCTCTCTCTCTCTCTCTCTCTCTCTTCTCTTCTCTCTCTCTCTCTCTTCTCTCTATCTCTCTCTTTCTTTCTCTCTCTCTCTCTCACACACACACACACACACATACATATACAGTCAACCATTTTTCCACTCTTAATACAAAGTATATTTATATAATATGTTCCTTTACATCATTTTATCGAGGTTAATTTTATTATGTTTTACAACATAAAATTGTATGAAACAGTTAAATAATATTGAGAAAAATATCGCTGTTTGTGAAGTAGTTTTGTTCCCTAAGACTCTGTTAATAAAAGGATTATGATTCAAACTGAAAGTACTAACAAATAAAAAAAAATAAAAAATGGGTTCACTCCAGTAACATTGTCCCAACTATTGTTGTTTTATAAATTATCTTCTTTATTTGGGATTTATTTTTACCAGTTGATTGCAAAGCGTCTTCCGCTGGGTCACTTGGTAAATACGAGACACATATTTTATATTTACATTGGCTTGTATCCGTTACCCTCCATACATTTATATCAGTAAAAACCACCCCACCCCCTAAATGAATGAAATAAAGAATTGAAAATAACATCCATAGAAAGTGGCATAAAGAATTGAAAATAACATCTATAAAAAGCGGCATAAAGAATTGAAAATAACATACATAGAAAGTGGCATAAAGAATTGAAAATAACATCCATAGAAAGCGACATAAAGAATTGAAAATAACATCCATAGAAAGTGGTATAAAGAATTGAAAATAACATCCATAGAAATCGGCATAAAGAATTGAAAATAACATACATAGAAAGTGGCATAAAGAATTAAAAATAATATCCGTAGAAGGTGGCATAAAGAAATTAAAATAACATAAATAGAAAGTGGCATAACAAAATGAAAATAACATACATAAAAGTGGCATAGAGAAATGAAAATAACATACTTAGAAAGTGACATCAAGAAATTAAAATAACAAGCGCGTCCTTTAGGATCTGTCACTTGTTTGAACAAACTTAGATAAAAGCGGAATGCCATTTAAAATAAACACAATATATAACATGTTACAACAACAAAAAATATTGTCATAAAGAACAAAAAAAAATTTCTTCTTAGAGGGAAAGTTTTGTTTACATTGGTCATGCCAATACATGTATAATGCTTTTAACAAATTAGATATATTCTTAAGTTTTTGTTTATTTATTGTGGAGAATAGAAAATTTGATGTATTTTTTAAAAAAAAAGTCCAGATAACTGACTCTATCCCGTGAAAAATTGGGACAGACAAGCAAATAGTGAAAGTCATCACACACTTCTGCCTGTCTACATAGATTTCATATTCTATCATCGTATGATACATTTTCCCAGCGCCCTGATTCAACGGGGAATTTATTGTTACAAGTACTTGATTTCAGTGCAGGAATGTGTATCATTTTCGGTAGCAATATTAAGTAATGTTACAATTCACGTCTTGTTTGAAAGTATAATAGTTTATTCCCTTAAATTATCCACATACTTTCGCTTGCCATTCTTGTATGTACAAATCATTCAAAGTTTTCACATTTCGGCTTTGGTGCCTCTAGAGTTATTGCCTGAATCTTGGTAAAAAAAAGAAGAAAAAAAAAAAAAAAAAAGAAAAGATCGCATCTACCGACAAAACGACAGAAATCCTAATGTTTTGAATGCATGAAACCCATTTGTAATTATCATAATTTGAATCGTTATACATGATTTTATTTTAAGTTTTAAGTTTTAGAAATCAATCATTCTAGACTTAATGTAAATATCGATTGGTTTTCTTTCCAGATCAGCATATATCATGTATATAGGAGTGTTTTTCCTGAAATTTGTAATTTTTCGTCGAAATTTATTGTGCAGATTCTCAATTATCTAGGGCCCCGGGTGGTCGAGTCGTCTAAGGCGCTCGCCTTTACAGATCACTCACATCACGCCTCTGTCCGCGTGGGTTCGAGTGAGAAAGCTTGCCAGTAGCTTCCCGTGGGTCGGTTGTTCTTTCCGGGATCTTCCCAGGTTCTTCCTCCACCAAATATACTGGCCGCCATGTAGAGCCTATCATGCGTTGAAAAATGGCGTTAATCCCACAAAACCAAACGTCAGTAATCTTGGTATTTTCAAAATCCCAGATTTGACACCCGTCACGTAGAATTGGTAGTACTATAATAATATAATAGTTGAATTTGTAAGTCAGTTAGAATTTGCATGATACGTATCTTTTTGTATTTACGATGAGTTGCTTATTCGGCATGTTCCACAATATGTGTCATAGTTTTTAAAATATATTTTTTTTTTTAAATTTTACAAAATACGGCTCCTAAAAAGAAAGGCCCAGCTGGGTCGCTTTTGACGTCATTTGCATGCAAGCATGACTGTGGTAACACCTTTCACACATTGTCAAGAGATCTGCATGTCTGAGCTACAATATCTCATTTGTATCTTCTCAGTAGACAGATAGATTGAAATGGATAGTATGACACATTTGATTTCACGTTCCTGCGCACTCAAGTGCACGAATCCAAAGTATACATCCAAGTAAATCCAGGAGTACTGTAGATAAATGCTGATTACATCCAGAATTTAATAAACGATTACATAGCTCACCTCTACTTTCACTAGTCTCGACTACCCATTGTAATCATTATCATGCAGAAAATAAATTCAGAGTAAAGTGATCTTAGCCCCTTTTCTACGTAAATACATTTTTGCAATCTTTCATTTGTGCCCAACCAATCCAAACCAAGAATCCAGATTGTACTGTGTGAAAGTCACAGGTTTTGAGTGACTTTGGAGTGACAGACAGCAGTACATAGTTCATGCATCAATAAGTACCTTGACTAACCCCTTCAGGTGAGGCCTCACATGAATAACATGTAGCATGCAGTCCACTCACCTAATTCATATACTCATTCACATGTAAAATACAAAGTTAACCTGCTGTGGGTAAAATATCACAATATACAGTGTATAATCATGAATATGGAAAGTTTGCCATTGTATTCCTACCTTCAACTGCACTGGTCAGAAAGAGCCTTCTGTGTAGGCTGGGATGTAGCATGGATGAATCAGTGTAATCATAAACACAAACACTTAACTCGTGTTAGTAAAGCATAAAATATAGGTCACAGTGACCTTCTTTGGATGGTCGTAATAGTAACCGAGATGCATCCAATTATTAAGTTTCATGACTGGAACATAAAAACAGCACCCAAGAATGAACTTTTAACACAAAATTTGAAATATAGGTCACAGAGACCTCTTTTGGTACAAGGATGTCGAACTTAACAAGGTGCATCCACTCACCAAGTTTCATGATTCTAGATAGGATAGTATGCATATAACAGTAAGCAAAAAACTCGTGTGGTCATGAGCTAAATGCAGAAACTTAACCAACGCCAGTAAAAGATGAAATATAGGTCACAATGAACCTCTTTTGTTGTAAGAGTGTGGTAATAACAGAGGTGCATAGCATCGTCAATTTCACGATTCTAGCATGAACAGAGCCTGAGAAATGAACATCAGGCACAAAATTTGACCCAGGTCAGTGAAGTGTAAAATATGGTCGATATTGACCATCAACTGAAAGGAGGTAGTGCTCATCAAGATGTATTCCCAAGTCATAATTCTATAGAGGATAGTATGCACAGAGCATGCCAAAAATATGTAGTCATGAGCTAAATGCAACAACTTAATCTAAGCCAGAAAAATGTGAAATATAGGTCACATTTACTTTTTTTGGTATTAGTGTGGTACTAAAGAGGTATATACAGTCACCTAGTTTAATGATCACAGCATGAACAGTAAAAACGTTAAATTGAACCAAAGTCAGTGAAATGTGAAATATGGGTCGCAGCGATGGTGAAGTACTCATCAATATGCATCCTCTCGACATGTTTTATAATTCCAGGTATTGCAGTATTATACAGTAGATAAAACACCAATGTAGTCATGAGCTAAATGCAAAAACTGAACACAAGCCAGTTAACTGTTAAATGTAGGCCAAACGACATTTTGTTTTAAGGGTGTGGTACCGATAGGGATGCATACAATCACCTAATTGGCTGATTCTGGCATTAACAGCGAATGAGACTGAAACCAAGGCAGTGAAGCATGAAATATGGGTCACATTGATATACTTTTGTGATGACGTTGTAGTACTCATCAAGATGTATCACCTCACCAGCTTACATGAATATAAGGTATAGCATTATAAACATACATAGTGCTAAAACCTACAGAAATTTAACCAAAGCCAGTAAAATGTGACTGTTGCCTAGGACATAGGAAGAAAGAATGGTTGGCATTCAGTGAGGGTGTACATATGTATATGTTTTTATCTGTACGGACGCCGACGCCAACGTCAGGGTAGTACAATAGCTTACCTCTACTTCGTAGAAGTGAGCTAAATGTATGTTCATATAAGTTTCCATATCTTGTAATATTCATTGTCAATATTCGTATCAAAGATTCATGAAATGCGAAGATTATATAGATTTATAGTATTAACTTGTATAAGATTCATGGAATGCGAAGAATATATAGATTTATAGTATTAACTTGTATAAGATTCATGAAATGCGAAGATTATATAGATTTATAGTATTAACTTGTATAAGATTCATGAAATGCGAAGATTATATGGATTTATAATATTAACTTGTATAAGATTCATGAAATACGAAGATTATATAGATTTATTGTATTAACTTGTATAAGATTCATGAAATGCGAAGATTATATAGATTTATAGTATTAACTTGTATAAGATTCATGAAATGCGAAGATTATATAGATTTATAGTATTAACGTGCATAAGATTCAAGCGTATATTTATGATACAATTCAATGAACCCAAACGAATGATCTAATATGATTTTTCTTTTGGTTTCAGAACGACACCAACAAAAATCTACTTTGGATGTGTGGTCCGGATCACTCTAGCTGCATCAGTTACAAGCAGCATGATTGCTGACGACAGTACCTGCTGTTTGGTGTCTATACCTTTTTTCATGGTGTGGTTCTCTGGTGTTTTGACTTAAATTCGTTCTGGGTTTTTGTGATATCCTTTTTTGTCCGATGTTCATCAATTGCAGATGATGGTCTTGTCAGATATTTGCTAACCTATGATCTTGCCGCTATGGCTGATTACTCTGATTACTCTTTGTGCGTACATTCGAACAGACAATCTGTGTTACACGTGCGACACGTAAGGCTAAATGACCGCCAAGAACCAACACCAAGAAATTGGCACGAGTGTCGGATGTATACACCTCACTAACATGAGAGAAAGCAATGTGACTATTTGTACTGGTTTCAGAATTAAATTTTTAAATTTAAAAAAAAAAAAACAAGAATAAGTATGGAGACATCATGTATAAAGTCTGCCTTTATTGTCCGAATGTCTACCAAATCTTAATAGGTCAAGCTATTGGCTACTTATTGGGTTAGAGATAGCAAATCTTCCGTTTTTTTTTTATGTCGGCAGTCATAACCAATTTTCATTGTTGTTGTTTAAGTCGTTCGATTTTTGTCAAAATTTAACTTATTGTACATGCTATTTGCTAATCTTCAACAATAGTGTCATGAGTTTTTACTTACTGAGTTGACTCGATAGTTCTTTACATTCCTTGCAGACTCGGAGATGTAGAATATGCCCAAGTCGCCCTTCTGAACATCGTAATAGGCGACTAATCGAGGCAACCTGTTTGCCGTTGGAGGAAAAGATCCGGGTAGTTGATAAGAGGAGAGGTCGGGTTGTTGCCAATCCGATGCAGCACATTACTTCGGCCTCAACTTTGAGTTAGACGGGTTTCTAGAAGGGCCCGGTCTGACCAATCAGCTAATCACGCTCAGCTCTAGGAGCTATGTAAAAGGTAGATTCAGTTTCCATATGTCTCCAGACATTTCAAAGTCACCATTACGACTAATGAAACATGTACTGTTGTGCTTTGAAAACTTAAAGAGACATGGCCTCTTAGGTAATGGCAAGGTTTAATCGAGTAAAGGATTCTACTTTACTCGAATATATCACCATGTGTATCCCTGAGGTGACAATGCAAAGAATCAGCATTAATCTATGTTGCCTTGCCGGCTCCGAGGCGGTAGGTATGGAGCACAGGTGATGAAGTAGTTGTCATCTATTAAGGGAAAAAACAAGACAAAAACTACAATAAAGTGAGAGACTGGTCACAAAAGGCTCGGGAGCAATTCAACCAGAGACTCGGAGGAGGAAACTGTTTCAAGCCAAGGAAATTGGCCACGCTTTCTCATCATTGAATCAACTGATGAGAATAAACATTTACAAAAGTCTCTCTTTTTGTGGTTTAAAAGCACTTCAGAGTCTGGCTGGGGAGCCAAAGAGTAAAGAACAGCTTAGTTCGGGCCAAGTTATAGATCAAAACAATGCACAAGGATTATCCAATTTAACCCGACAAGAGAGCATAGTTATAGTGGATAAAGCGCGTGACTGTTCTCTATATGGCGTGTATTATGGGGCATTTAAATTTTCAAGCTCCACCCATCCACGTTCGTTTATGTCAACAAATGTCATAATGCGAGCCACTATACCAATCAGCTGACCTTATGGTCCCCGTTCAATCCCGCATATAGTGTAGTTTTATGCCAGAACAAGAAACCTTGCATGAACAGAAACGAAATTTCATTCCACCTCCTGTCATACAAATTCGACCTCATATGGAAGCTGCAACACTCGGCCTAGACATCCCCCAATTACCTTATATTTGATATTTGGCGCTTCATAAAGTCCTCTCTAGTCCGGGGTCAGTTGTATTCCCGTGGGAAGTTTGTGAGGAAAGTTGACAACATATATCATTTGAAAGCTAATGATATAAGGAATCTGAAAAATAAAGTTGCCATTTTTTATCTCAAAGGTCAAGTTCAAGGTCACACTTCAAGGTCAAATCTAAGACTCCAAAATCAAAGTAAGATCTACATACATCTTCATACATACCAACTGTTCTATGCATTCCATTCGGGGTCTATATTAATTTTCGGTTTGTTCTTATCATTTTGTCGCTGTTCAAAGATTGAAGGGCATATTGAAGTATAGGAATTGTGAGTAAAGGTCAAGGTCGGTATTTTGGTTCTAGTAAATAACGGTCTGTGGAGTAAACTAATTACTGCTTAAACAAGTGTAGCATATTGCCAGTAATGAGGTCGTCATTGAACCTTTTTAAAAAAATAAGTAAATTCTACAGAGAAAACAGTTTAAATTGTGCAGAGACGAATTTAAGGAGAAGTAGATTTTCGGAAGAGAAGAGTTGCAGAGTTATGGCGAATATATTAAAATATATTATTGAATATTAAACTGAACTGACCAGTATTGATTATATATGGATTGCACATAATGTCCTAACCACATAGAAATAATTAGGAGGTATGCACATAGAAAGTTTTTTTGCTGCAGGAATTTCTTGAATTGTTGAAACATGTTCGGAAAATGTAAGAGTTATGCAGAAGCAATACAGAAATCAAACGAATCGATTGGTAAATATGATCTAGAACCAATGAATAGCGCAGGCAGTTCTTTGGCATTCAAGAAATCATATGCAAATATATCAGATAAGTTACATGAAAATGAAGATGACACAGTGCCACCTCTTATTTTTAAGATCCACCAGAGATGGGGCATATCATTTTCATTTTCCATGCCTTAAACATATGTGAGTACTATTTTGCTAATGATACGCTACACCAATAAAGGATGACCCCCTTTTATAGTGTACTATTTTGCTAATGATAATCTACACCAATCCATTCGTATCCCAAGTCCAAGAGAACTATGATTTTCCCATCAAATCTGGAACAACGCATTCTTTATTGTTAGTTGCCTAGTCATATTGGTATTGATAGTAAAGAAGAAGCGGGTAAAGCAAAATTGCTCCACAGTCACCCATTTCTGAATTGAAGATTCCATATAATGACTTTAGGTATTACACTAACTGGTATATTTGTGTCTGTGTCTGGTTGGCAAAATATTTGGAATGAAAACTGCATGACATTAAAGCCATTATTGCAGAGTGGCACCCTTTCTATATAACAAATAGGCGTGATGAGGTGGTATTGTGTAGATGGCGTATAGGGCACACATGCTTACCTCCTGAAGGGTGAACTTCGACCAGAGTGTGTACTTTGGCACTGCCCTCTAACAGTGGGACACATTACTGTTGAGAGCATTGACTTCTACCCTTTGAGATAATAGGATCTTGATGTGAACTCTACCCTTTGAGATAATAGGATCTTGATGTGAACTCTATCCTTTGAGATAATAAGATCTTGATGTGAACTCTACCCTTTGAGATAATAGGATCTTGATGTGAACTCTACCCTTTGAGATAATAGGATCTTGATGTGAACTCTACCCTTTGAGATAATAGGATCTTGATGTGAACTCGATGAAAAAGCTTGTTGATAAAGTGCCACCAGGGAAAATCTTGTACTTTGTAACAGAATGCGGTTTGTATATAAAAAAAACTATATATAAAAAAACAACTGAGACCTATATTTTAAGGATTTTTTCTTTGTTACTTTAATAGTTTGTGTATACCATTTTTAAGAATATTTACCTCTTGACCCTTTATCCTATAGAAGTATACCTTTACTTTTATTAGAAAGGGTTTATCTTCCTAAAAATTTGAGCAATTTTGTAACCTTGCCATTTTTACCACATAAGTTTTATTCTTCACAGTATAGCCAGAATTGTATTAATGTGGCAATAAATATGCACCTACTTAAACACGATATATATATATATATATATATATATATATATATATATATATATATATATATATATATATATATATATATATATATATATATATGTACATACATACTTAAACACGATATATATATATATGTACATACATACTTAAACACGATATATATATATATATATATATATATATGTACATACATACTTAAACACGATATATATATATATATGTACATACATACTTAAACACGATATATATATATATATATATATATATATATATATATGTACATACATACTTAAACACGATATATATATGTACATACATACTTAAACACGATATATATATATATGTGTACATACATACTTAAACACAATATATATATATATGTACATACATACTTAAACACGATATATATACATATATATATATATATATATATATATATATATATATATATATATATATATATATATATATATATATATATACATACATACATACATACATAGACACAC
This sequence comes from Margaritifera margaritifera, assembly GCA_029931535.1. Lineage (NCBI taxonomy): Eukaryota > Metazoa > Mollusca > Bivalvia > Unionida > Margaritiferidae > Margaritifera > Margaritifera margaritifera. The sequence goes on from JAQPZY010001641.1 coordinate 4,137,328, forward strand.
AATCCTACATTTAAAAACATCCAGGTAATGACTCGAACGAAAGTAAGCCATCTGGCAGAATTTTTTTTTTTTTTTTTTTTTTTTTTAATTGGAACGTTCATTGTATCAGAAGCAAACCTGAAAATATTATCCATTTGGACGAAGGTATGAATGTCCTCTGTTTCAAAGAAACACATTTTGATGTAACTGTACCCACAGATAACTAAACATAAATGGCTACAATACGGTCGGATAAGTCCTATACAAATCAGGCTCAAAAAGAGTAGCTGCCTACTGTATGGAAACTTATTACTCATAGGCTAATCAGAGAATCAGAGTTTTGATTTGATCATTTTGGTTCCATTTGTCCTCAAAAATGTGAAATTCATACTATGTAGAATCTATCGACATGAGCACGCAGATATATTATTCTGAAATAGGTTACAAAAGCATGTTAGTTTAGTACTTACGAAACCCCACACGCGGTCTTTAACAGGGACTAAACTGTAGTCCAGAGGGACTAAACTGTAGTCCATTAACGCCAACTGTTTTCTTCCTATTAGCTATCTAGAACCTTTTGAATGCAGTAACGGAACCAACACGTGCATTACGGACTAAAAACTCTCTCTTTGATCAGGCATGCAAACTATTGTGATAAAGGCAGATGTTGTACATATTGAACGGACAACAACTGACCAACAACTGACCATGTGATCATGAAGTTTTGTTTGTCATTCTTAGTACTCCTCAGAAAATTGAGTCAGTTTTTTTAAAGATAAATCTGGATTTTCTAATCAGCAAATATTCATACTCTAAGACAATTAAAAGAAACTTACTGGGTTGAATTCATTAATAAGCAGACTACAATTCACAATTTGTCAAGACTTTTATTGTTTTATTTTTAAAAGATACTACTATAATTAAAATCGCTTAATCGTGTATGCTGATCACAATGATTGCTGTCCGACCAGACAATAAAGCATCGTTCAACCCTCTGCTACGACAACAAAAAGGTACTAAAAACGAAAAAGCTAAACCATTACGAAACTAGTTGAAACATACTTATATTGCCGTATTAAAGAAGCAGTTAGTGTCAGGTAAAAATGTCTCCAAACTATGTACAGCCCTCTCTCTAGATAGAAAAGCATTAAACATAATAGTTGAGAGAGAGAGAGAGAGAGAGAGAGAGAGAGAGAGAGAGAGAGAGAGAGAGAGAGAACCATAAATAAATTATAGGAATATGCGTGATGCAAATACTACTTGTATTATAAGGAATCGTTTATATACAGATGAATAAAATCAAGAAAATCCCCTTGTTTCTTGAATAAAATCTTGAACAGCTCTAAAATCCTTCACAATTTAGATTATAAGATAAAGATGAACCTTGATGTAGCAGGTCAATTGTTGCAGGCAAAACTATTTGATTAAGATTTAGAAATTAACCCCAGCGGTGATATACATAATGGTTACACTCAATACAAATAATGCGATGCAGTTTCAGGTGCCTCCCCACAATTACACTCCGACAATTGAATTACATGGTTAACAAACAAGGCATTATTAGGCATACTACAATAATTTCAAATTTTGCATTGAGGATATAATAGCTCCGCTCACCGTTGGTATAATGTTGGGGCGTATCAGATTTTTACACGTTATAAATAATCCGATTTTACGTATTTTTGATGGGGCAGGTCTTACGTTTTCAGCTAGGTTGTTCTACAGAGATATGGTCGTATTGATAAATGACCTCATTGACGTTTAAATCTAAACTTTGGAACATCGACACAGAATTTATTCTCAGATTGTTAGATCGGCAGTGAGGGGTGGTAATAAATCATAAAGATAAACTAGGCATTGACTATCTATAATTGTGTAAAAGGTACATAATTTATTACGTTTTTGTCTGTCGCTTAATTTTGGTCAACGAGTTTCCTTGTGCATGTTTTCCCTTCTGGCAAGTCCAGCAACAATTCGCGCTGCCTATCGGAGTCTTGTCAAGAACAAACTCCCAGATAACATCTGCATACTCTAAATATGGTCGTATACATCTTAAATTTCACTTTTAATGCCCAAAGTGATCCTATAATTTTGCATACAGAATTACATTGACCGTGTATCTGTGATGACCATTTTCATTACTACCAAAAGTTACACCCAAATGTTTATGGCACCGTGTAAATATTAGTAATTCGTTGTCAAGGACTAAATTTGGGAGGAAAAGCGACGAAATAGTATTGGAGGACATTATATAAGTTTTGCTGGGATTAAACTTTATTAGCCATTGATTAGACCAGACTTGAAGAGTTTCAAGATCTGTGTTCAAAACATTCACTTTCAACAATATTTGACAAATATGCGGAAGAGCTTTTCATCGGCAAATAATCTCGCAAGACTAAGTATATCATCAGTAATGTTGGAGCTCAACAAATTAGTATGTACTTCGGAGAGAGTGAAAGGTGTAAGGTGAAGTTGTTTGCATTTGCAACATGCACAGTGGAGAGAATGTTGGCATACCTCTATGCTACTTTCATGTATTGTTGCTGAAATTTATTTACATATTGTACTTGTGGAAGAAATTGTACATGATCTAAGCACACAGCTGACCAAAATGGATGTTACCATGTGCTCGAAAAATCAGCCTGAATTAGTCCCAAGTACAGTAGCTTTAGCAGTTATTAAAACAGGGAAAACGAATTTTGCCAGAGTAGGCAATACCAGCTTCTGAAAGTGCAATGTATGACTTACAAACTATATAGAACTTTTAAAAAAGTTATCGGCTCGTTTTTTAACAATTTTACCTTTGAAATCCAGGAAGTGAAAATGACCAAGCGGAGCTATCAGTTTTTATAGGTGCGCATCTGAAGTAAGGCCAAGCTGTATACTCTAGAACCCAAATAAAAACCCATCAACCATACACCCGAACAAAGGAAATTAAAAGTTCTTTTAGCAATACCTAAGATATACATAATCTTTTGAAATAGCCAGGATAACCAGTGAGGAAAAAGTGGGAAATTCTTTTTCTTTAAAAATCTAACCCTATGCCAAATATGAAACTGTCGAGCGCCAACAATATTGTTTATATATAACAGGAAGAGTAGATACTCTAAAATTCACCCCTGTGGAACACCTGCTTGAACTTGCTTAAATTACGGTTTACATGAATTGAGCTGCACAAACGGTTTTATCTCAAACAAGTATCTTCTAAACCATTTCAAACAAGAATTTATAATTCCATAGGTACTCAATTTTTATAAAAGACCACGATGCCATACCCGGTGTGGGTTTGCCGCCATTTTTCAGCACGTAGGCTATACATGGCGGCCAGTATATTTTTGGTGGAGAAAAAAACCGGGAAGAATCCCGGGAAGAACAGCCGATCCACTGGAAGCTACTGGCAAGCTTTCTCACTGTCACAGGATGAAGCCGGGTTGGGACTGGATTAGTGAAGACACCGAAAGCAACTGCGTTAATAAGATGTTTATTTATAAACGCAATTTAAAGATGAACAAATCTGACACCATTATAACAAAAAGATAAGGAAAATTATAAAGTTCCTAACATGGAACTATCAACAACAAGTAACTCAACGAGAAAAATCAAAGTTGGATTTAACAAATGGAATTTTAAACAAACGTGAATAGCATCCTATCACCAATCGACAAATGAGAGTATATGATTTACACCCCAATATAAACAAGGTCTTATTAAGTACCAAGGGTGACCAAAGCATGTGATTTATGCACTTATCAATAGAATACTCATTTATCCATCAATCTGTTAACTCGTCAATTTATCAATTTAACAAGCGATGTTGGAATATGAATTTATGAATCCGTCATTCATATAACGATATTGAAATGGGGATGTATGAAATTATGAATATGTCGTTCATATAACGATATTGAAATGGGGATGTATGAAATTATGAATCTATCACACATATAGCGATATTGAAATGGGAATGAATGTAATTTTGCACAGATAGCAATATTGAGATAACAATCAAATGGAACACGCAATAAATATAACTATCGTGGCGTCCGTTTGACTACCAAGATGTATCTACGGTTCCACCCGCTCTAGTCCATGGTCAAGGAGCCACCACGCATGGTCCACCCCTCCCAGTCTGTTGAAGGGTCCCTCGAGAGCCTTCACATTAACACAGACCCGTTGATCGAGAAGCCTTGGTCCCTCGCATCGAGAAAACCAGTACACTCTTCCGAAACAACGTCACCAGACTCAGCGTACACGTCACACGAAACCACACAGAGTTCTGTGACTTCACACACCACCAAACCATACATATGGAACAGCTAAAAGTATAACAACTAAACCGTGTAGTACATATGACACGGTTAGTACTTTTGTATTGATATATGTTGCGCATGCGCGCACATGAATTACGCCTCGTTACACATTACATTAATCATTCAATGCATGCCGCGTATAATTAAATAATACCCGTCTGTTCAGTTACAACAAATAGCTAACTTGAACCAGCCTATAGGATTTCTAATATCATGGCGTTGTATGACCTAGGTATTGACTCTCTGTAGAATTTAGAATAAATTCTAAAACATCTAATATATGAAACAATTATGTCATATAAAACGAATAGTGATAAAGAATACAATCTTAAATTTCACATACCTCTACAGCTGAAGTTTTGCTCCCGTAAAGAGGTAAGCTTTCTGACAAGACTCATCGTAGTGTAATTTGTTTATAGAGAATTCGCTCTATATGTACTCTAGCTGTGACAGATATGCGCAGCAGCTAGGCACGTGAGTTTTCACTGCAGGCAATTTGCACGTGCAGCATGGGGTGAATCGCGCTCAGTATTTCAAAATAACTAGAGCCGAAACAAATAAACAACCCCCGAGTAACGCTCTAGTCGGAAACGAAACCCGAATACATTTTTGATCACATATACATATTGATATAAACCATACAATTCCGTGACACTCACATACCCACGTTGGCCGAGCCGAGACTCGAACTCACGCGGACAGATGTGAGATGTCAGTGATCTGTCAAGGGGAGCGCCTTAGACCACTCGGCCAACCGGGGCCCCCAGTCTAAAGTCTCACAGAAGACCAGGCACATACGATTTTCATTGTTGTACAAAGCTGTATCAATTAGATAATAAATATCGATGAGCTGGCGAGCAGTTGAATGACAGGTTAGTAATCCTACTGATACTTGGAAGGTAAATCGTCGTGATCAAGATAATTTGACAAATATTAAAATATGACCCTTTCCATACTTTTCCTACATATTTCAAAGGTGATAATGATCTAAAACTGGTATGGTCACTGCAGTCACCTTTTCTAACCAAACAAAAGGGCATGACGACTGCATTTTTCCAAATTTAAGGAAAACTGGTTTCTCTAAGTGATTTATTACACAGTGAAGAAAGTGGCATTACTAATCGTAGAAGCATTAGACGACTAGTTTTTGTCATAACCACTTGCTTTACGAGTAGGAATGTTTTATATTACATTCAGACAATATTTGTATACGATATTCTTAAAGTGGATATTTGTATATGGTATTCTTAAATTGGATATTTGTATACGGTACTCTTAAATTGGATATTTGTATACGGTATTCTTAAATTGGATATTTGTATACGGTATTCTTAAATTGGATATTTGTATACGGTATTCTTAAATTGGATATTTGGATTTGTGAACTTAACTCTTAAATACTGGCAATCGAATCTAAGTATCATCTACAGGTGATATCGACGTGCATATATGGTTGAGACAACTAGCTTTTTCATAAGCGGAGAAATATTTAGATTGACGTCCAGTATAATGTTTAAAAAGTAAAGGGGAACAGTGGAGGAGGAGGAGTTACCTTTGACCAAATGTCTTATTAATTTCCAATATTCTCGCGAATTAAATCCAAGTTCTTCCATATTTTAATAGCTGGTCACAATTTTCTCTTTTGCATACTTGTTGAAGTTTGTAAGGCTTTGTCAATTCTTTAAAATCTTTTTCCAATGATAGAAACTCAATTCTTGATAGCTTGTTTATTTTTGTTGTTGTTTGTTTTTGTTTTGTTTTTCTCAGTCGGTCACTATATGCTAGATTTCGAATAATGATGGTTTGTAGCTTTGCCTTTTTCTGACATATTTTCTTGTAATACAGATGTTACAAGTTTTTGGGAATGAATACTAAAGACTGTTTCTAAACCCATACCACTTTGTAACTTCAAGTTATCAAAGTTGCATCCAATATGACAGTGGCACAAAAATGATTTGTAAAACGATGATATGAAAACGAAAAATGTAGGGATATGAATTAATGGTAGATGTCTCTCTGTAGGAGAAATTCGTATGCACAATTCCTGTGATGACTGGGAGCAATATTGCTAAGTAGCTCGTTAAACGCGTGAAATACGTACAGATCATCTCTGTGCAATCTCAATCTAAATTTACTTGATATAAAAGGCGCAAAGCGTACGTAACTTGCACATTTAAGAGGATTAAAGGCGTGTACAAACATGTGTAGCATCTTAAGGAAAAAAAATAAGTCTGCACCGGATTTTTATATAGTGCCGAATTTTGCAGCGAGTGAATCAAAATTACAAAACACAGAATTCTTCCTGAAAAAAATAATGTACTGTTTACTCGTTTAAAAATACACCAGATGTATCGTTATTCAATAAAGACACCCTATGATGCTTTGAAGACAAATCTACGGGCCACAGTCATCAGGAACATCTCCAATATTGAGTGATGACAGCGCGACGCTGCTCACTAAAAAAGGAAAGATACTTCAAAGATAAGCAGAAGACTTCAACAACATCCTCAATCAACAGTCATCTATCAATGAGATGGCAATTGATCGACTGCCCCAAGTGGAAATCAACTATCACTTGCTGATCCTCCAACGCTGTGTGAAACTGTGAGAGCAATCGACCTGCTGTCAAATGGCAAAGCACTTAGAGCAGATGCTATACCAACAGAAGTCTACAAAGCCGGAGGCTCGCACATGGCACAAAAACTGACTGAACTCTTCCAGTCAATGTGGACTCAGGGAACTATACCCCAGGAGTACAAGGATGCACCCATCGTCCACTTGTACAAGCAGAAAGGCAAGAGATAATCCTGCGACAACCATCGGGGCATCTCCTTGTTGTCAATAGCCGGCACAATTCTTGCAAGAATTCTGCTGTATCGTCTTGTGCATCACATCGATCAAGGGCTCCTGCCAGAGAGTCAGTGTGGCTTCAGGAAAGGACGAGGGACCACAGACATTGTGTTTGCAGCTCGTCAACTCCAGGAGAAATGCCAGGAACAGAACTCTAACCTGTACACGACATTCACCGACCTGACAAAAGCCTTTGACACAGTCAGCCGTGGAGGCCTTTGGAGGATCATGGCAAAATTTGGCTGCCCATAAAAATTCATCGTTCGGCAATTCCAAGATGGCATGCTCGCTCGTAATGTGGATGACGGTGAGTCATCTGAACCATTTCCAGTCACCAATGGAATCAAGCAAGGTTGCGTGTTGGCCCCAACCCTCTTCAGTATGATGTTCTCTGCCATGCTTACTGATGCCTTCCGTGACTATGGCACTGGGATCGACATCAGCTACCAGACTGAAGGCAAGCTGTTCAACCTGAGAAGAATACAGGCGAAGACGAAATTTCAAAAAGTAACTTTCCGTGATCTCCTGTTTGGTGACGACTGCTCCCTGAATGCCAAATCTGTGTCTGATATGCAACATAGTATAGACCATTTTTTTCCAGCTTGTGACAATTTTGGTTTCACCATCAGTATCAACAAGACGGGTGATGCACCAACCTGCACCAGGAAAGCCTAACGCAGACCCTACCATCACAGTAAATGGCCAAACAATCGTGTCAGTGGACAAGTTCACCTATCTCGGCAGCACACTGTCATGTGCAGTTCACATCGATGATGAAACCAACGCCAGAATTTCTAAAGCAAGTGTAGCGTTTGGCAGATTACGTGCAAATGTGTGGGAGCGCAGAGGCATCAGTCTACTAAAAAAAACTTAAGGTCTACAAAGCCACTGTGTTGCCGACCCTGCTCTAAGCTTAAGAAACCTGGACGGTGTACAGACGCCATGCAAAGATTCTAAACCATTTTCCCATGGGCTGCCTGAGGACTGATAAAATGGCAGCACAGGATCCCAGACACTGAGGTTCTCACACGGACAGGCATTCCAAGCATCCACACTCTGCTGATGAAATCACAGTTGAGATGGGCAGGTCACGTTACCAGGATGTCAGAAGAGCGACTACCAAAGAAGATCTTCTACGGCGAGCTGAAGAACGGAAAGGGGTCTCAGGGGGGCCAAAAGTAAAGCTTCAGAGATTCCCTCAAGTCATCCTTGAAACACTTCAACATTGAATCTGAGTCTTGGGAAGATCTCACACAGGATCGCTCCACCTGGCGGAGTTTCGTCCATACTGGAGCTACAGACTGTGAATGGAGAAGAACTGCAGTGGCAGTGCAGAAGCGTGAGAAGCGTAAATCTTAGAACTGCAGTACGTCCTATATTGATCAAGCAAACCCAAGCGGCATTTCCTGTCAAGTGTGTCACATACAGTTCTGAACAAAAATTGGTCAAATCAGCCATTCACGTACTCACATAAACCAAACCAGTTAGTAATGTCATGGTCATCTTCGAACTCGAAGGACAAACAACAAACAAACAACAGAGTAACCCTAGGAAAAAGGACATATCTGATAAAGTCTATTTCAACAAACACACAGCATAGCTCACATGCTACCTTGCATGCTTAGAAATTTCTTTACAATTCTATTAAGGAATGAAATTGCCACATAATATATCATCTCTTCGAATCATAATTAAATAAACGGTAAGAATAAAATAAAAATTAAGAAAGTAACGTATAAAATTTATGTTCCAAATTTGAAACAAAACATAAGCAATCTTTTAAACTGAACTAACTCCCCTTCTCCACAGTAGGGTGAAAAGCAGCAAACATGTAAGAAATATTTGTTTTAAACATTTGCAAGGTTCTTTTTCATTACTACTTGTTCTTTAATGATTTTCGAAGTACTTCGAGGATTATATTTTCTGTTGTTTGTATGTCCTTGTAGTTATCTTACAAATAGTTCCTAACACTAACCAAAGCTCAGTGTAAATGAATTCATAATTACAATTCAGACGTGCAAATTAATTAAATTATAGACATTAAAACATTCGAGTTGATGAAAAACGATAAATCGATACAAATTGGAGTTCTCCTAATGATTGTATCTATATTGTATCTGTATTACTAACTATAGTTGATTTCAAATATCGATATAATTACGAGGATGGGGATGAATGATGATAAAGATGCATTCTAAATGTAAGTGTGTGTGTGTGTGTGTGTGTGGGGGGGTATGCAGTTGTGAAAAATATTTTCATGATTTAAAAACGAAAGTAAAAAAGAAGATAACATGAATATTTACATTGGTATATAAACTTAAGTCCCTATCAAATGTCTTATACAAAACGTAGTCCAAACCTCCTGGGGTGGGTTCTTTGCCTGCATGCTCTGCATCCTTTTGTGGTTGACATTAACGAACATGTCAATTTGCATCGAAGTTACGGTACATCAAGGTCTGGATGTAATAACATTTGTGGGCTTGTGTTTAAGTTTTTACTTTAGGTCATTCAAAAGTTGGTTTTCAAAAGGAAAGTCCTTTGTAATGGAAAGTCCTTTGAAATGGAAAGTCCTTTGTAATGGAAAGTCCTTTGTAAAAGAAAGGCCTTTGTAAAGAAAGTTCTCTGTAATGGAAAGGCTTTTGAAATCGCAAACTCACACTCATGATAAAAGGTATTGGACAATGAGAGAGAGAGAGAGAGAGAGAGAGAGAGAGAGAGGGTTGAAAATAAAATCAAAAGGCTTATTCTGATCAACTTCATTTTCTGTATTTTCATATACAGCAATGATATTTACAGATCAATAAATAACAAATACAAAATCTATTTCTCAAATCTAGACTCAGATGCACACGCTTCAATCATAATGGAACCGTTCTAACTACAGATAAAGTTAACAGATACTATCGCTAAATTCATACAGACGAAAAAACAATAAAATCTGACTTGATGAAGTAGTGCGTACAATAAAAGCTGAAATCATTATCATTATTATATCAATGTAATGAATGATATATATGCGCAATGAAATGCGACACTATCATTGCATGGATCCAATATTCAAGAATTTCTTATAGACAACTAAGGAGCCAATATTCAAGAATTTCTTATAGACATCAAACGAGCCAATATTCAAGTATTTCTTATAGACAACGAAAGAGCCATTATTCAAATATTTCTTTTAGACAACTAAGGATTTACAAGAGGATAAAGGTTTCTTCGTATACATAAGATAAGATAAACTGCTGGAATATCCTCGCACACACAATAAGTTGCAACAAATACATTAATGCATCTTTCAGATAGCACCAGCTATTGATATTTACGGATTGTGTTATCTCATATATACATATATCAACTGACATGAAAACACATTCCCACAAAATACTTGTGCATCCGTTACATTCATTAAACAAACATTTCAAAAACATAAATGGAACACACGTGTTTAACTCCATGATGAAAGTATATTTAAATAAGAAACAAATTAAATTCTTAAAGCTTTTTACAAAAGACCATTTTCCTGAACGAACATATTGTGTACTCTAACTGTTACAAATTGGAAGATTTAATTTTTGGATGTTTATTCCATATTTTGTGCTCTGTCACGAATGTGAAAGGGGCAGATAGTGGGAATTTTTTAAAATCTCAAACAAAAATCATCGGAGTCGTCGTGTCAGAAACATCGGCTCATTCTGAGTATGTACTCAGTTCAAAATATTATTCCTACATGAAATCTTAAACAAAATCATATTGGCACGCTTTTTTTGGTACGTTATATGTGATTTGTGAACTTAGTAACTGATCATGTAAGAATAACAATCATAAACGATTTGCTGTGTAAACGTTTCCAGGACTGTGTGAACGTTTACAGGACTGTGTAAACGTTTACAGGAGTGTGTGTAAACGTTTCCATGACTGTGCAAACGTTTACAGGAGTGTGTAAACGTTTCCATGACTGTGTAAACAATTACAGGAGTGTGTAAACGTTTCCACGACTGTGTAAACATTTACAGGACTGTGTAAACGTTTTCAAGACTGTGTAAACATTTACAGGAGTGTGTAAACGTTTACAGGAGTGTGTAAACGTTTACAGGACTGTGCAAACGTTTACAGGAGTGTGTAAACGTTTCCATGACTGTGTAAACATTTACAGGACTGTGTAAACGTTTCCACGACTGTGTAAACATTTACAGGACTGTGTAAACGTTTACAAGACTGTGTAAACGTTTGCCGGAGTGTGCAAACTTTTCCCAGGGTACTCGGGGGAAAGAATTTAAACCTCAAATCTTCTCTCCGGTAGACATTGTATACAGTCAAGAGTGTATGATCCCTCCCTAAAGGGATCGTACACTGAAAGCTTTTTGCAAACTTTTGTTGTGAAAATAGAGCATGACTTGGGCTCGAGAATTCAATGGCATTCCCGAGTGTATTTTCAGCCCACATTTAAGCTGAGAAGAAACGTTTATTTTACTTACTCTAATATGATCAAATAGAGCTTTACCCCAAAAAAGTTATATTAGAATGTACAAACCTGTACTCAATCGCCACATGCAAATCGGATATTTGAGTACAAATAACGTAACACAGTCTGTGAAGCATCTTTGGAAACAATTTAAATACGTGAAATTAAACAAATGTCAAAGTTTCTAATAAAACTGATACATATAGCGTAACCGAAATACTCCATGTATGACTGAGCACCAGTGAAACACATTCACTTGACCAATCATTAACACTAAGAAAAAGGAATGAAGTATGGGCCGTAAGCTTGTTTTGTGCAGATGATATTGATCTTCTTTTGATTGCACTATACAAAAACAGTGATAACATTATTATATACAAATGATTTGTCTGATAAAATTTGATTGGCAGCAAATTAATGATGTGATTATGAAAACTTACCTGAAAAGTCCATAATTAATTAAATTTATTATAATATGCCTGGAAGATGAAATGCATGTGAGATGATTACATTAGTTAAAATCTTCTCATGAAACATCCATTTTTCTGACAAAAAGAACTGGGTTAAAAATGTTTAGGAGTTTGGACTATAGACAATGTTTAACTGTTTCTCGTCTGAAACAATGGAGACAATCTCCACCATCTTGCGCCAGAATCAAAGCTATCCGAATAAGCTATACATCCAAATAAACTTTGTAGCGATTAGAAGGAACATCGTTTATCATGAGGTATGTCCAAAAATGAATCATTCCAACGCATGTCTGAATTAAATCTACTATACACTCTTGACTTGCCACTCCTGAAAAGTATGTAGATACAAAGTATTTTTACAATAAAAGTAAAGGTCTTTCAAATGAATATATGCGGATATTGTACGAGTTCAAAGTCGATTTTGAAACTACTGATGTATCCAAGTTTTTCAATCTTTTCATGCACTTCATGGATGGTAACCACTGTATTCACATATATTAAACAATTTACCTAAATAAAAGTGTTATTTCTGTGTTTGGCATTTATTTGTCTGTTGAAATGAAGCTGAATTCAGTCAACTGTGCAACACCTCATATTTAAGCAGCAGCGTGGGTCCTATACTTTCTGACGACTAGTAAGATCCGTCAACAAGGCAGCGTGGGTCCTATACTTTCTGACGACTAGTATGTAAGATCTGTCAACAAGGCAGCGTGGGTCCTATACTTTCTGACGACTAGTATGTAAGATCTGTCAGCAGGGCAGTATGATGATAACCAATTTTTCACAGATAGCGTTTAGTACACTGTAAATTCAGATATATCTGTGGAGGATTGCTTTTCTTTTTTCGCGTGGGTAAGGAATATCTACGAAATGAAATGAACCAAGAAAAGTAGTGTTGTAGATTGGCTGATAAGCTAACCATGTGACCCAATGAAATCTTTTCCCTAGTAATCATCTGTTTACAACCAAACCACGAAATTGTATCCTAATATTTCTGATTATTACAGTATTTAGATCTCGTGCATTGTTGTCGGTATCAAGATTTCGTTGAACCATTGTCTTAATCCTCATTCCTTTTGGAGATGCGTATCAAAAGCTTCACAATTAAGCCGATGGTGAAACGGGAAATGAGGTTTAGATACGTACATCTTTCCTAGGGAAATGAGGTTTAGATACATACATCTTTCCTAGGGAAATGAGGTTTAGATACGTACATCTTTCCTAGGGAAATGAGGTTTAGATACGTACATCTTTCCTAGGGAAATGAGGTTTAGATACATACATCTTTCCTAGGAGTAGATCTTTGACTTTCTGAAGTTAATCGGACGTCCACTACCACCAACACACATCTACACAATGTAAAGACTAACAGAATGCCATTTTCATTCAGCAATTATTATACGATTCCCGTGAGAGGATGGATGGCACAATGTCACGTGACATATGATATTTCCGCATGTTGCATGGTACTGACGTCATTGATTTTTAAGCGATGCCATAACATTAAGTTTTAAATGTCTTGCAGTTGCAATATCATTTTGTACAAATCCCAAAGCAAATTAAAATATCAACATCTCTGAAAATAATGTAATAAAACAGTTATATATACCAGTCAATATGAAGTTTACTGGTCCATTCAACTTCATATTCACCGCAGCAGTCTCTAAATGATAAAATAATTCATTGAAAAATGTGCATGCATAAAAATTTACCGATATTAGCTAAGTTAATGAAGACAGTATATCTCCACAAAGTGATTAATAATCATAACATAGCAGTACAGGTCAGAAACTATAAAAAAAAGAACATTTTTCTCGTGTGAATCAAAACATTGCATACAAGGCATATTCTTAGTAATATTTACTTGCTGTACCATATTAGTCATTTTTGAGTAGATAATATGAATAGTTATAAAGAATTCAAGTGATCTAAAATGAATAAAGAACTAAAATGAACGAATAAATAAACATTATTCGTATAGAAACTTGTAGATTATTTCGAGATATGAATGTGATGAAAAATGATAAAAAAGTGAAAGAAACCGGGAATGATATCTATTGACGATAATGATAATGATTATTATAAAGAATATTTGTGTTATTCATATGTATAATGTATACATATCTAAGAAGCTCTAAAATTCTTCTTTTGCAAAACATGCATTTGTAAAAAAGATAAATTTGTTATATATTACTGACAAGATACTGTTTACCAGTGTATTATATACTCATTTAGTCATACATGGTTGATATGGCGTTCGATACATGTCCAATCTGCATTTTCGTATAGCATACCCAGACTGGAAATATTTAGGCGTTTTCACTGACGTTGATATTCATAGATGTATCGAACCGAACTTTTATAAAACCCAATTTGTTTTGAATTCGATTCAGACAGAATAGTTAAATATTTGGAAAGTGTAAAAGATGGGGTATGTGATAAATACAAAACCACATTCGTGTTTTGTTCCGAGTCGAATTAAAGAACTTTTTTAATATATCATATGAATAAGTCTCCGCCTGACGGCCTTGACGTATCCCTTCACCATATCAAACTCGTTCTTTCCATCGACTTGAAACAAAACAGTATATAGTTTTGTGTATAAATCTACCATATCAGAATGAACATGAAAATGAATAGTAATAATTATTGATGAAGATGGGACATTCAAACACGTCAGCACTCAAACTACGTGAGGTACAGTTCAATTTGCCTGAATATTTGTATTTCCAGTTTCCAAATACTTCTCGAACCACGTCAGCTTCCACTTAGAACTTTTTTAAAAATATATTGTAATTTAGTCACCACTGAAATGAAAGACACAGTAATGCACTGACTAGATGCTCTGTAAATGACACTATTGAAGTCTAAACAACGTTACGTTGTGTGGCATATCCGTGTACATGGTGCCATTTAAATGATCTTGTCACGTGAATGCTATAAATTGTGTTCATTGTTTATGTGAAATTAAAAGAAATCAAACGCAGCTACCATTATATAAGTCTGTTCCAAACAGTGTTCAAGAAATATGCACAAATGTAGTGTAAAGTGCACATTCTATCGATACATGCTTTCTGTAGTTAAAAATTCAAAATATACATAAATTGTAACTATGCATGTATACCTGTTAAAGGCATAAATCATAAACCTTGCCAATGAATGCTGTATACCTGTTAAGGGCATAGATAATAAACCTTGCCAATGAATGCTATCCATGAAAGCAAACGTTCTAAATGAACAGTATTAATTTATCCGTTTCCACGCTGTTTCAAGTGGAAGCGTTCTAAACTAACAGTATTCGTTTATCCGTTTCTACTCTGTTTCCAGTGGAAGCGTTCTAAACAGTATTCATTTATCCGTTTCCACTGTTTCCAGCAGAAGCGTTCTAAACTAACAGTATTCGTTTATCCGTTTCCACTCTGTTTCCAGAGGAAGCGTTCTTCTAGTGCACAATTTGCACAGATATGTAAAAATACATACGTTATGACAAAGTCCAAAAGGTATGATGACCAAAAAGTCCAAAAGGTATGATGACCTGAAAGTCTTTAATATGGCTTATCTGTTATCAGATTAGTTTAGTCATGGACTTTATATTTCTCCTAAACCAACCATGAATGGTCACACATAAAATTTCACATCTTGGCATTTGCGTAGGCTTTTAAAACAATAGTTGGATAAGACATTTATTCAAAGGTATTTCTGCTGATTTTGTTGTTGCTGTCTATGCACATCCTTTCAATATACTCTTGTTATGAATTCTGAATCTAAATGGCCGAACACGAATACAGTTTTCCGGTGATTCCCAAAAGTGATTATGTAATCATTAATTTCAAATCCTCTGCAAATGGTGCTGATTGGAAAAGGAGGAAAATAATAGAACTTCTAGATGTAAACGTTGTTGACTAAGCTCGTTATTGTTAGATGCTGGTGGAAGAGACTAGAAGTATTCCTGGAAAATCTGGGGATCAACATAGTTGGGGCGCGGGATCCGGAAAACACCGCCTTCAGAAAGCCTTTGTAGACTGGAAGAGAAAATACTATAAAGTATTAAACAATAATGAATGTACACAGTAATAACAATAATAAATGTATAAAGTAATAACAATAAATAAATGTATACAGTAATAGCAATAACAAATGTATACAGTAATAACAATAATAAATGTATACAGTAATAACAATAATGAATGTATACAGTAATAACAATAACAAATGTATATAGTAATAACAATAATTTTATTTTACTTTCAAAGTTTAAAGCTGCATTTTGTCCCAACATCACTTCTTGAGTGAGAAACTGCATGTGTTCCCTATAAGTTCTAACCAGTCTACTTTGTTGTTTTTTTTTTGTTATTTAATCCTGTTCGATTGTCATTTGAAGCCCACCTTTGTTTATATTATACAATAAACATGCAGTAGTGATACGTAAAACGGAAAGCATTGGTCAAGTGGTGTTTTGTTATACGGTCTGTCATTGATCTTAAGGAAAAGCTGCAAGGTCTTGTGAATGAACAACCATGATAATAATAAAACTTCTGCACTAATATATATTAAGAGAAGTATAGGCAGACTAGGATTCTCCATATCTTTTGTTGACACAATGTTGTTTTATTTGCACAAGAATTTCGCCAGACTATTTATAACATCATCATATGGGCTTTTCCCTAATACTTGGATTGATGAATATTTCATATGAGTATAAAGCTCATTGTGTGGCATTTAATAAAATCACTACACATTTTTTTTAAAAAAGCAAATTCACAATATCATTGGTTAGCCACAATTCTTTAAGAAACAATACATGTGATAAGCGTATATATTTTTTTTTTAGAAGAAATGAAACCTAGGTAAATACTAAACACAATTTAGTATATACTTGTATACTTTAAAAGGTCAGTTGATTTTTTTTTACATTTACTGTATGTTCATAAATGAAACAAATGCAATTACCTCTCCATAAATGCTGGGTTTTGAAATATTGGAATGTTCTCTGGTGAGGGAGGGAAGATATCATGAAACTCATATCTGAAACAGTACACATTTTTGTCATGAAACAGGAAATCAAAAATGAAGAGAGAAATAGCAATAAATGTAGATAGCAATATAGTCGATGTATGTCTGGTGTTTGGCTATATTTTTATTATCGATCCAACGTAATATGTTTCTTGTAGATCCACCAAAGCTTTAATTTGATTAAATAATTTATCTGATGGAAATCACACGTCACACACATTCTAGCAATTAGGAAATCACGTGTCACACACATTCTATCAATTTAGGTGTATGATCTAGCAACTAGAATTGCGATTTCTAGCAATTAGTACCCACGAAAATATCAGGGTGTGTAAACATTTTGCAACTCAAGATTTGTTAGGCATACATCTTTTCTGGGATATTTTATCCTCAGACAATCCGAGAAAATACAGACCTGTGAAATTTTAAACAATAAATATAAATCAAATAAAAAATATTAGTATTCACCCTGGGTCTTCTGGTGGGATCTCCTTGCATCTCTTGCGGCATATTCGGGCAGTAACAAGCGACACAATGGCGATAAGAACCAGAGCTGCAGCGGATCCTCCTATTATGTAGATATATGTCAAATATCCCATACCGGAATCACTGACAGCTATAAATAAATAAATCAATAAATAAACAAATAAATAAATAAACCATTACATCAACAATATCAACAGCAACAAAAACAATAATAATAACTGCGTTGATGATAATGATGATAATAATGATGATGGTAGCATTATCATCATCATTACCATCATCATATCTAAAATATGATATAACAGTGTAATTGTGAGCATTCGAATGCTATAAATTCTGGCTCATTTGGAAACACACACATACACACACAAACTATATTCTTCATTACTCTAACTTTACCGTTTACCCTATCCTATATTTCAATACAGAACAGTTTACATAACAAGAGTTTTGCCTACGGCACATCATACGCCTGTCTCTTGACCTCTCCCCTATTAATGACCTTGACCTCTGAGGTAGGGACTTGACTGATGTATGATAAGGCATGTACCTGGGTAAAGTGTCATCAAAATATCTGAAATGGTACAAAAGTGTCAACCTGGATGAGGAAACAGGCCACTGACTTGAATCATCTCATCTTGTGAACTTGACCTTCAGGGCTGAAGAAGGACTGTGAATACGCTAGAAACTATCAAATCAAGATATATAAAAGGCTAGAGTTTCATTAAAATATCTTCATTGGTTCAAAAGTTATATCTGTAAAGAGGTCACTGATTGTTATTTTTCGTTGCCATGACCCTAACCTTGAGGCAGCAGTACGTGACACACTGTCTAGTCCTAATATATAACTGGTTAAATTTTCTTTAAAATATCAAACGTGGTGCAAAAGTTATACCCCTGACAAGGATACAAGTCAGAGTTACATTTTCCCTTCCCATGACCTTCACCTTGAGGCAGGTGCATGACGAGGGTATCCGACACACCGTCTATATATGATATATAATTGGCTAAAATCTCATTACAATATTTTCAATGGATCAAAAGTTATTCTTTGGACATGGCTACCAGTCACAGAATTACGTTTGCCCTTGCCGTTACCTTGACCTTGTGGTAGTGGCGTGGCTATGGTGCACGATATACCGTCTAGTAATGATATATTCTTCGCAAAAAATTTATTAAATATCTTTGGTGATTCAAATGTTATACTCCGGACAAGGCAACAAGTCACATAATTACATTTTACCTTCTTATAACTTTATCTTGAAATAAGTGGCCTGGCCACACTATGCGACGCACCGTCCGGTCATTGATACATACCTGAGCTGAGTTTCATGAAAATCTCTCCAGCCGCTACAAAGTTATGGGCCTAACAAGTAAATCTTAATGGACAGACGACGGACATATTGACGGACGGACAATGCCAGAACATAACACGCCCGACTTAAGAAGGGCACAAAACTATACAGTCAGGTAAAACTTTTATAAATGTACAGGTGTTTTTCTATTTTGAAGCACCATACCTATCTGTGACTAATAATCATGATTTTGTTCATTTTATTTAAAGCAATATTAAACGCTCTTGAAAAGAGTATTCTTCGCACAACAAACGCAACAACAAAGATTATGTATTGTTATAAAGAAATCGAGACGACACTTTATAATAACGATATTTTCATCACTATGTTTTTTTTTAAACTGTCCCGAATAGCAAAGTTGTTAACAATAAATAAATGAAGTAAATAAATAAAAAATGGAATAGTTAATAGTTACTCTTTTTAGCACAGATGACCTCTTGACCTCCCCAGGTGCCATCTTGTTGACATATCCTTTGAGCATTCCCTCTGACCATTTCATATCCACTATTGCACGAAAAGTTGGCCAAAGCTTCAACACTGTAACTATCAACAGATCTGTTCCCATTTTCAGGTATGTTAAGGAAAGGACAACGGACAACTGAAATGAGAGAGATGTGAAAATGGCACTAATTCTTTTACGAAATAATACACTTCTATGGGGAATTATTCGCGTGGTTAAAATTTTCGCAAATGCCCAGCTTCAAATTGTTCCGTCAATTTTTCCAACTATGTCATTAACTGCCGTCATAGTGAAAACACCTGTGTTATGAAAGTCATAAATATTAAACTGCCCTGAAATTCCAGAGATACTGCCACCAGAACATCTTGATTTACAAGAAAGTCAACCTGCTGTTAAATCTATTAAATAAGTTGTGGGTAACTGGTAACATAGGAGCAAAATGATACCGGTTCGGTTATTTCACAGATCAAAGAAAATTCTTGGGAAATGTTACCGTTTCCGAAATGAAATCTACTCTAGACCCAATAACAACCGTTATAACTGACTTCTAATTGAAACTTTAATTAAAATTTTGCATCTCATCATTCGATAATTCGTCAGAAGTAATTTACCTTCCTGTTGCAGATAGTTATTTAGCAATTTTTATTCTATTTGAGTTGATATCACAATATTAAATTCGCAATTCGAACAAAATCGGATGAATCTATTAAAATCTGAAAAAGTTCAAAGGTTGATTGATGTATTTTTCGAATGATAAGCAGACTAATACTTCATTTAAATATAAGAGTTCTATTTTCTTTCAAATTTCACTTAATGGGTAGCATATTTTTTTTTCTCCATCTTTCATCGAATTGCTTACCTTTTTCATTCAGCTCTTTTTTCAAAGCATCAAATTTAGATGAGAAGCTCTTGGTTGACTGTGCCACTGACTCCTTCCCAGTGACATAGTAATCAAACATACAGAGTTGGTTGCTTCCACACAGATCTAAAACAGCACGGGTGATGTTAATGTCACCAAGTTTGTCCATAAAAAAGGGCTGATAAGACGTTATTGCCTGCACTCCATTTGTTGCAATAATGCTCTCATTTTCCAACACCCTCCCTGTTAAAAACAATAATGAAATCTGAAATTGGTGACACTAACTCCGGTATTCAACGAAAATCAGGTTTGACATTAGAGACATAAAAGTTCGGGGTTCAGCAGGAACATGTGAAATACTGATCGACGGTTACAGATGAACTCTTTTGCAATATCAATGAATAATGGCCTTAAGTACTAATTACTGATTGATACTGATTACATTTTAAAAAACAAAACAAAGCTAAAAAGCTTTAAAAAAAACAAAAAAAAACATTGAAAGCAGTTCTAAGACATTTCAAATAACATTTCCTTTCGGTCCACGACTGGGGTTATGTTTTCCATTATTTGTTATACAACCTGGTGAAAATGTAAATGGAAGGTTTCAACAAGAAGATATCTAACAGCGAAAGATCATTTGGGATGCAACATACAATACCAAATAGGTGAATAATAATTGGAAAATTAACTTTCCAATTTCATTCAATGGTGCTTCAGAAAAGAAATGTATGATGTTTCCATTTAAATTGATTTAACTGAGAGAATACTTACCAGCTGAATAAATATGAAAGTTTACTTACATGATTCTCCAAACATGTAATGAATATCACTCATACTGGAATCGCTAGCAATGACAGTGCCATTCATCAGTAGGAAATCGTCAGATGCGTTACCGTTGAAGTTTCCTAAAAGACCTCGAAGGTTTCCTGTTTAAAAACAAATGACAATCAGCATTGGGTATTTATAAGCATAGAGGACAATCAGCCCTGGGGATTTATAAACATACAGTACAATCAGCCCTGGGTATTTATAAGCATAGGGACAATGGGTCCTGGGGATTTATAAACATGGAGTACAATCAGCCCTGGGGATTTATAAGCATTGAGGACAATCAGACCTGGGGATTTATAAGCATAGAGGACAATGGGTCCTGGAGATTTATAAATGTAGAGGACATTGGGTCCTGGGGATTTATAAACATGGAGTACAATCAGACCTAGGGATTTATAAGCATAGAGGACAATCAGACCTGGGGATTTATAAACATAGAGGACAATCAGACCTGGGGATTTATAAGCATAGAGGACAATCAGACCTAGGAATTTATAAGCATAGAGGACAATCAGACCTTGGGATTTATAAGCATAGAGGACAATCAGACCTGGGGATTTATAAGCATAGAGGACAATCAGACCTGGGGATTTATAAGTGTAGAGGACAATCAGATAATTTCGTTTTGCAAGAGATGGGAACTGATATTTAGTCCTACAATACTCGTGATATATGTGTTATACTTGACGAATCGTATGAAAACCAGAACTATATTCCAATTATGTTTGACACCAAAACTTTAGCCATCATAGCTCATATTATTATTTTTGTATATTAGAGCGCAGACTACGTCATTACAGTTTGGCAACTGATGTTTCGATATATTTACGTTTTTCTGTCTTTCTATATTTTCTAGTTCTTTTTCCTCTTTCCGTTATCTTTTAGTTTTCATTGTATGACTATCATAGACGGTTCATACCTATATTCCGCGACCACTTATTTTGCGAGCGTATGCCTTTGAACCTATTCGCAAATACTTGAATTTGCGATCCAGGGGCATTGATTTACGTATCCTTTTCAAAAATGGCCTTATGCCAATAATAATGAGAGGCTTAAATTCTCGCTTAAGACACATTGTCAATGTACGCTAATATAAATCTCACGTGAATATATATATATATATATATGTGTGTGTGTGTGTGTGTGTGTGTGTGTGTGTGCACGCGCACCAAACAATGAAGCCTATTAACGTCGAGAGGAACAAAATCGGCCACACATTACCTTTTAATGACTCGTCGCCAATAAGAACAATTATATTCAGCAGGTCTTGGGTGACTTCTATGGAGACTGTAAGGCTTACTGACTCCAAAGTCACATTGTACAGGGTCGCATTGTCGCCAGATTGTTCCAAGGATATTCCTGTTGAAAGGGACACACCATATATCAATATATAAAATCGTCATAAGGAGAATAAGTAGCGGAAGTTGTGAAGGGATAGCATTTGTTTATCAGATAGTTCTAAAGATAATGGTCTGACAAGAAAAGTTCAATCACTTAAAAATATTTGCAGGGTGGTTATTAATAAACCTCAGAGTACTTTAAATACTGCTTCTGTTATCCTGCTTTTAGATTTTGATAACGGCTTATTGACACGTTCTGTTTCATCGTTACGTAAGAAATTTATTTTGAAAATATGGTGTGTTAAAATACAAAATATTTGTGAAAAATGTACCAAACAACTGTTTAAACTGTACAGCAAAAGAATAAATTGAACTCAATTTGTACC
Source organism: Margaritifera margaritifera (assembly GCA_029931535.1). Taxonomy (NCBI): domain Eukaryota; kingdom Metazoa; phylum Mollusca; class Bivalvia; order Unionida; family Margaritiferidae; genus Margaritifera; species Margaritifera margaritifera. Next base: position 4,160,129 of record JAQPZY010001641.1, read on the forward strand.
AAGAAATAGTATTATAATAACAATTGTTTTTCTTAACCAAGCAAGCTGGCGTAGAAAACAAGAAAAATAAATTTATATTGAATGTTTTGTTTTAAATATAATTTATTGCATTAAACAATATAAGAATGGACAAGAGTTGACTAACTCATCTAGGTCCTTTTCCAGAACATACAAAAATTATTCAAAGATGACATTCATTTAAAAAAAAAATTTAATATGTTAAGCATATCAGCAACATAAAGTATTTTATCGAAAAACCAACCATTAAATTGTGAGGTAGATTCTTCTGGTACTAAAGGTCTCTTGTTGACCAATATTTCAGCTCCTCCGTTGCTTGCCATCCTTATTTCTATGATATCACTGGTGTTTATCGCACACAAAGCGACAGAGGTGAATACTGTAGCATTTTGTGGTTTTCCTGTAGTCATAAAGTTACTGATTGAAGAAAGCATTGGAACAAAGTTGCAGTGATTTCAGCAATACATCTAAACTTGTTTACAATGTTCTGTCTTTGGGTGGGTGTATAATATAATAACTTAGAAAGGTACCGTTTATACGCACTTGTAAGTCGAGCCGAACTGCAAACTGCTAATATATATATGGAATTTAGTCATTAAATGTACCGACTAGTCAATTGGGATCTTCTTTGAAGAAAAGTAGAAGAGTTGGTGTACGAAAAAATTGGTCAGTTGCCATTGGTATTTTCATAAGCACTTCTTTAATAGTTTCAATAAATTTTTTTTAAAAAACTTTTGTCTTCCTTCTTTTGTCTTAGTACAGGTCTCATTTTTGAAAGTCACTATTTGAAAACACACGTGAATAACTATATACAAACTTATTGTCAAAATGTTAGATATGACCTTGTGTACTGGACTTCTGTAAACATTTATCTATCTGTTATATTACCTAAATTCTGTTTTTTGGTATATTCTACTGTATGTGCAGATCATGACCTGATGCATGTATCCCTTGTAATAGGCTACATGATACACAGATCAACAATGGTTGCAAATATATATATATAATGGTAATTGCCAGATATGTAGATATGTATACCTTCTTTGTCTTTCGCCTGTTCCGCTCGAACCTGAACCATCACAGTTCTATTGGCGTCCGTGACTAGAGTAAACTCCCCTATACCATTGAATGTGTAATTCTTTCCATCTAAAGTCACCAGATGGGGATCTCCAGCTGCTTGGGCTGAAAATGTTTGGTTTAGTTGTGATATGATTTTTTTCTCATATATACCGGTACAAAGGAGAAGTAAGGATTATACAAACAGCTTGTACATTAACGATCGATTTCACACACAATACTATCGTTTCTGAATGAGCATAACAGACGCTGTCGTTGCCAAACGTGAAATTGACAACTCCAGGCGACTCAAGACATGCACCTATTGAGTATTGCGCGTTTCAGACACTGACCAGAACACGTGAAAAGGGTCTGAGTATATTATTATTAGCAGTCATTGCTAAACGTCCACTACATGGGAACATGCTATCCACTTCGAAGTTCATTTCTGACAAAATAGCATAAGTAATACACATGCCTGCAATAGGTGGAGACTCTCACATCAATTTTTTGTTATAGTTTCGCAAATATTCTAACGCCTAGAAGCAAATTAAAGCTGTTGTATGAAGGTGATGTTTTCCGTCGGCTCAGCAGAGATTAACGCTACGCTCAATTCGAAACGATAGTAAAGTGTTATAGAAGATGAGGAAGATGGACCAAGGAAATCAGTCAAATTCAAACGAACGGAGAGGCAATGATGACATGAACCATCCAGCAGATGGTTTAGTACAATGGTAGTCGTAAAATATTCAATCCACAACTTTATAAGGGTCAGAATTCTATTACTAGTGGGCGTAAATCTTCGGTTTAGTATTACCTTATCCTCAGTCTCTTGTTAGATCTCTAAACCCTTATTATTCACCTTTTATTTGAAATAACGTATAAATAATCTGGGGAATCGGATTTGTTATGCTGTGATGTGACACATATATCTTGAGGAACAAACACAGCGCAGTTTCATGATTGTATATATCGTCAAAGTTAAGGGATCTGTAATGATAAACGCTGAGTCAATCACCTAGTCGGATGAACAAATAACCATTTATGATTTGTTAATACCTGGTTGAAGTCGACGATACAATTATGGATGTGGCAGAAACCTGACATACCAGGACTAGCGCGTAAGGTTCCCTGTTCCCTATTATCATTAAGAAACAATACAAAACAAAATACAACCAACCTATACACATTTCTAACAAAGGAGAAAATTGGGAGCTAGTACCTTCCCCAAGGACACACCGAGGTTGCCAACACAAGGACGACAAAAATTGTATTATAAGGCATATTCATCGCATTGTAACGTTAGTATTGTCTTCTACCAAGGAACTATAGTTTTGTCGGATGGGCATAGTGCCCGAGCCGAAGGCGAGAGTTGGGTACTTTATCCTACCTGACGACACAGTAGCAGAAAAGGTCAATGGGAAATGGGAATAACATATCTAGTATTTCACATGCCGTAATGTGACGTCATATGACTGCGCGTGGCAGTGGTTCACGTTGGAACAGGTATAACTGACCGTAGCGAGGTACAGTATCCCATAGTCATTGGGAAATGAGTATTGTCCTAAAACAACTCCCTGTACTGAGCCTTTCTGAACTCGAGAATATACTATGTAATGTACTAATTATACATAGTTTCCACGCTATTACGATCCTTAGTATACCACTGCTCCTCCCAAAGGGCAGGTATGATAATGGGTTCCGATCAATTTGCCTGTTTTAGATTATCATCGCTACTTTATTCACTTCATCTTCGTTTTGGGGGGATGAGAATTGAACATACTGTGGTTTCTTGAACACTCAGTTTGAAGGAGTTTCTGTAGAATCCCCACTGTATGACAATGTAGGAGAACAGTTCCCAAGAGAGAAAGAAATAACAGATTTACCATTGCACATGACGGAATCTCACGTCATGTGACGTCGGTGCATGGCAATACGACCCTCTGGAACATATATAATGAGCCTAGCCAGATACAGAATCCCGGGCAGATATAATGAGCCTAGCCAGATACAGAATCCTGGGCAGATATAATGAGCCTAGCCTGATTCAGTTTTCCGGAGTCAAAAGGAAATGCGTACTGTTCTAAAATAAATCCCTGTAGATAGCCAGTTGGAACTTGAGAATTTATCACGTGATGTACTAAACCCCATTACAATACAGCCTTGCTTGTTACATTTCAAAGTGTACGGTAGCTGAGTGAAAACGTGATATACTTCATGGCTCATTTTGAAACATCTCATAGCGAGTGACTGTATATCAGATATTCTTTGCGTCTGTCAGTGACTGTATATCCGATATTCTTTGCGTCTGTCAGTGACTGTATATCCGATATTCTTTGCGTCTGTCAGTGACTGTATATCCGATATTCTTTGCGTCTGTCAGTGACTGTATATCAGATATTCTTTGCGTCTGTCAGTGACTCCAAAATATGAGTTTCTGATTTTCAACACAAAGTTTTTAAAAAAATATGCATCAACCAACTTACTATGGGCAGTTCTTAAAGTCGTGACCTCTGACCTCTAGACCCAAAAGCTATATGTTTCTTTATTACCCTACGTGCAAGTCAAACATGAGGAAAGAAAGTTTTTGGGGGGTAATTTTATTGTCAACACAATTTGCAATGAGTTCTTATGTTGTAAAATTGAAAACAGCATTTTTAAGCAAGATTAAACAACATTAAAGACGTATCAACGAGATTCATTCACAATTTATAAATCGTTCTGCTCGACGTTTAGACTAAGTACATTATCGCAAAATTATTCTACTAGTCATCAAAACGAAGTATTATGTTAATAAAAGACACATAAATCTTAACTAGGACGTGAAGGAATGATATAAAAGTTTTTGACGCTGGGTGTTTTCTTCTGTTTGTAATTATAACAAATACTCTAGCGGGAGTAAGTAATACATTATGAATGCTTATGCAAGCATAGCTATGTAAAAATTAGCCGCACCCAATAATTAAAATAATTGATAGTTATATTTGGCGATCTAACCTCCAGAAGTACATTGCTAATGTCTACTGCATCTTTAGTCCAATGAGCATTCGTCCAAAGAGAAGCCGGCTTCTCAACTCCAAAATTTAATATCGATAAGACAAATGCTTGAGAATATTTTGCAGAAATCGTTTCAGAATATTGTAAATGTTCATAATAAAAGAGACTGCAGTCTTAATCTGAACTCAAATAAAGCAGGGAATAAGTCATTTTGTTCAATTTTCGTTATGATATTGCGGTTTTTCACACTTTAAAATAATATTTACCTTACAGTCAAAGTGAGTGCCTTATCAATTTTGCTCTCAAAAATCAGATAAAACACTTGTATTTTAAAGTTAAATTCCGAATGTACCTGTCTGTGCTATACATAAAAAAGTTACTGTTTAGAGAAATAAAAAATTCGGTTGGAAACTTATAATGCTCATTTTTTCCATCGCACTGTGTGTTCATTTTATCATTGTGGATAGAGTGATAGGACAATATGTCAGAGGTATTGGGTTTGAATCCCAGCGTAGGTCTTGTTTTATTTCTTTATTTTTAACTTCTGACATTAAATCCTTTTTTTCTTTTTTTCTTATAAAATAAATCACTGGTTTTTCGGTATCTTTTTGTTATTTGAACAAAATTAAACTGATGGTACCATCACCGTTTTGTCTAATTGACTGAAAATGCAGTATGCGTGCAGTGCCCCCGTATTTTTTAGCTCATGCGACCAGTCATGCGACTAGTCATGCTACCAGTCATGCGACCAGTCATGCTACCAGTCATGCGAAAATATGCGGCGAGGACGAGGCCGTATTCTTTTCTGATGACGACAGTCGATAATACATATATATGCAAATATAAATTTGGAATTACAGTGGTATTTGAAGAATTTGTTTCCAACTTTTTCTGTCTTTTTCTCGCATACAATAAAATAACAACATGAAAGTGTTTAAAGGCCGAAGTTCAAAACCTGTCGTCCGTTAGTAGGGGGCAGGTATCATATGCTAAATATTAATTGGGATTGTTCAAATAGGTGGAAGTCAGTTACCTAACCGTATCAAACAATGTGAGATAAGAACGCACATATTGGTGTACTGAATTGCAGGCGTATCATACTATTTCTATAGCCAATTAACACTGACAATCACTATGTCTGTAAGTTTCCAATGTCTAACAGCCAATCAGATCACGATAAAGAGATGTTTTCTCGACGAAAGACACCTTAAGACTGAAGCAAAAGGGGCAACCCCCTCCCTTTAAAAGTTAAACAAAAATAAAATATTTGAGTAATACACCACTAGTATGGACTATTCCAACAAACAATAACTAATTTGGAACAGCCCTATCAGCAGTTTTCTTCAAAGAGTTTAAAAGAAACTGCTGTACTATACTATATAGATAGAAACTATATTCAAATCTTCATTTTTGGGGGGTCATATAAATGAAATAAACTAAACATTATTTATTGTGTTACATGTCTAATGAAACTGTTTGATAGCTGCAACCAATAAAACAATAAGTACCATTGAACTGCCGAAATACATCATGTATCGATCACTTGTTTGCGATTCTACGTAGTGCAACTGTACATGAAAGTCACAACTATGTATGTAAACGTTACACACGTGCTTGACATCAATAAACTGATGGTCACGTCTCGTGCCAAGGAGTGACACTTATTCATAATGCTTATGTCACTCCATATTGCAAATTAGGAAAGCATGAAGCTACATTGACTTGGTGGTTAACGCGTTGGACTCGTGACCAGATGGGTGCGGGTTCAATTACCACCATCAAATCGAATCAGCCCAAATCTTCTAGTGTGGTGTGCCCTTAGGCAAGACACTTTACTTGCCTCGCCACGATAAAACCTATTGCTGTGGGTTTAAACCGCCCCCCCCAAAAAAAAAAACAAAAAAAACCCAACAAACAAACATAAGGCCCAATTAAGAATGCTGTGTCATAGGATGACCGATAATCGGAAAACTCAGACCACTTCCTAGGAACAAGTATGTACAAAATCATAAATCCATTCCAGCAAGTAAAGCGCAAGCTAACAATCTGTAATGATTCAAAAACTTTGTTTCGCTATCACATAATGTTATGTAAAAAGCTAAAATTGTAACAATAATAATAATAATAATAATAATAATAATAATAATAATAATAATATTATTATTATTATTATTATTATTATTATTATTATTATTATTATTATTATTACTATTATTATTATTAATAACAAGATCAGTGGTTCAATGAAAATCAATGTCAACCTTGTTAGTCTCATGAAGGAATGTGCATTAAACCAAGCAGACACAAACATGTGGCAAAATTAGAAGTGAGCTTACTTTTTGTTTTCTAAGATACATTTTTAAAGAAATAAATCAAATCAAATATCCTGCTAAAAAAACTAATTTGCAAAAAAAAATTTATCCAATGTTAGAATAATTTCTGAATGGTTTTTGCTTGTACCAAGGAGTGGTACCAGACACTGTGTAAACGGTATATGAAGTTCTTCCTTTTTTCAGCAATCCGCAAGCAATAATATTGTTCTCACATTGGTTCCAGATATTAGGAAAAAAAGGATAGAGAGACAGGAGAGATAGAGGGGGCAGTGGCGTAGCAAGGGGGGGGGGGGGGGGGGGGGGGCGGCACTTTCTAGGGTAAGGCAATTTGGTAAGAGTACCGGATATATCATAAATAATACGTATGAAGTGGGGGCGTAATTTTGGTAGTTGGTCCTGGGCGGCACTTTGCCTCGCTACGCCACTGAGAGGGGGAAAGTAATCAAAGCTCAATTACCACTACTTTAATGCAATGATAATATGGCGAATGAAGATTACTAAGTGCGGGATACGTTCAAATTACGCGGCGAATACGTTCCGCATACGTGACTAAACTCTCGTCAAAAATATAAAAAAAACCAACAACAACCAAATGTCTATTTCCTCCTATTACGTTTTATATTTTCTATAAAAAATACACCCACTCCGGTGGCCGAAAAGTCAATTACAGGTTATAAATACTTTGTGAGTTGTCGAAACTTTGTGCATGGGGAATGCACGAATAGACTTAATTTATTTTTTCCCAGCAAAGCATCGTTCCTGCCTACAAATTCTGGCCCTCGGGTGGGATTTCCATATCTCAAACCAGTGTATATGATGGATTTTACTAGTCTCTCTCATTCCTTACCATTGAAAAAGAGCAAGGGCAGAAATATCAAAAACCAAAGTATAGGTGACAAGTACATACCTGGAGTTGGTGGCTGATAACCTTGGCACGTGCTCGGAGGTCTATATTCCAAGAATTGAAAACACAGGTCCTTATCGCCTGAATACTGACAACAATGTAGATATGGCAGCAAGTCTTCTTCAAAATAAGAAAAATAAGGCACAATGTCATCAGTTCCTCCCTGAGCTCGATAGTGATAACGTTGTTGAAATCCTCCCGTAGAATCAGCACGAATGTCAAGTAATTCTCCAAATTTGTCATAACAGCACAATTCCCCACCACCTGAAGGCCTGTAATAGAATCAAGAACTAAATAAACGCATCCCACTTTTTATATACTGTAAACCAACCTTTTGGCGGCAACTAAATTTTGTGGTTTTCCAATGTTAAACATGTTCCCGGCGATTTAATTTTGGGGATCTAACACATATGTCTTGTTTCTTAAAATGTGTGGCTATACTATTTCTCGAATGCGATCGTCACGCGTACTCTGTCAAGATAAATAGCACACACCAACAAATTGTGCAAGATAGAGGAGTTCTTTTATAACGACACTGAAAAAGTAACTGTGCTAATATTGTGACTGTACCTGGACGTTTTTGGACAGAGTACGAGTTTGCAAACAAAACAGTCAGTGTGCGCCAACTATTAGATACTAGCCACAATAATGTACCACGAGCAATGTTCAGGACTAGAATGCAGGGCTCCAATTTTCTAACAATGTCCAGTGATAAGTTGTATCCAATTTAGCGTAATCATGTTCTAACGTAAAGCTAGTTGTTTAGAACGTGTTCCTAACAGGATATCCTGCTGAATAGATAACTAAACAAGTCGAAAGACAATGCTATCAAGTATCAAGGCCCTTTCAAGTATTCTTTCAACACAGCAGGGGAACTTCTTTTTACTAGAACATGTATTTGGATGATATATGTACTCCTTCGATACATTAAATGACATGTTTCAGGTATGATGCTTACAATGTAAGCCGTACTAAATGGCCAAAACGTCGTCATACAGCAAAATAAAAGTTTCTTCACATAGAAATACAAATTCTGTCATCTTCCATCATTTTATGTTTTTTTTTTATTACTTTGACATTTGTCATTCGACCGGCCAATCTTATTGGATTGCCCATGTTTACCTCGGAAACTACGAGTCTGTTCCAAAGCCTTGGTGATTGGTCAGGGTGTCTATACCATATTAATTTTAAAGCAACTTAATTCCTACAACAAATTATGTTCTCACTGACGTCACAGTCATATGAAGTACATTTACTTATTATACACCTACCAATTTTCTACCCAAGAAAGAGACAGAATTTTACCGTCATTTCATACAAGCAGGAAAACGATACAATCGTTTTCCAAACCCGTATCACCATACTCTCAAACGAGGCTGAGACTACTTTATCCTCGAGGTTTCCTGGTGACAATAGCAGCGCCCCTAGCGATGGAATGCCAACACTAGCAGTAAACAAAGTTCTCACAGCGACGTTAGTTAATGAACCTTGCGTTATTTGTAAAATATTTGAAAGGTCTAAACCACATAGACTCCTCCAAGTTTATTTCTGTTGAATCTAAATTGTTTGAGAGAAAGAACAAAAATAGAGATTTACTTACGATTGCAGATTTTTCTGCATGCATTGTTCGGCATCTTTGTAATAAAGACAGTTCAAAGAATTTCCATCCTTAGTTTTATCACAGAAAGGGTCTATATGAAAGCGTCCAATATCTCGCTCTGCTTGATATAACACACACGGGCATGATGAAGTACTATGCGTTATATTAGGAAGAGTCTTTTCTCTTCTAAACCAATCATTACACCAATTCTTGTTTAATTCTTGAAGTTCAGTCCATCGAACCGGAAATACGTCAGACCATATACACAACTGTGAACTGAAAAGGACAAACAGAAAAAGTAAAGAAACTTTGACATGGTTGGGTCAACTACAGCTGGTAATCGTCCACATTACCTGAATCTACAAATTCACCAAAGCTGCTGTTATGTGAGAAGCAATGATTATACGAAGCCAAGGTTTTCGTCTTGTGGGTGGCAGTGATAAATTCCAACATATCACTTGCCCATTGCAAAGGTTTAGTTTTTGTTCCAAAGTACAGTGCATACATGTAAGTCTTCCTGGGAATGTAAAACTATAATTCAAACAGGAGCTACTCACACTGTCTTTCTAAACCATATGATTCCATCCAATATATTTCTTTCCAGCACACGGTAGGACAAAAGATGACTAGAGTTGTACAGATTTAGATTCAATCTCTGGGGCAGTTAGTGTGGCCGAATTGGTCAAGTCTGAAGACTGAAATATGTCTGTCATCAACTTTCCAATTTTTTTACTTTAATCTAAACTATTTCTTCTATCATCTCTTATCTTTTCTCTCACTATGTGCATGTTATATACTGGTCAATTTACGACAGTTGATCGTAGAAAGTATTTGTTTTTTAGTATTTGTTCTAGGAACTTACTGTTTTGATCAAGTCGAACACAAAAGAGTTTTCAGCCTCATTCCATTATAAGGGAACGACCATTTAATTTTCTGAAGCGTTGGCCTGGGATTTTCTTTCCAA